>QKWP01000521.1:257542-286129 GCA_003550325.1 Gigaspora rosea | reverse complement strand
GCTTTGGTGCCACACTAAGCCAACTAGATAGGAATGGAAAAGAACACCCGATTGCCTATGCTAGTAAAAGTTTGCGAAAAGAAGAAATGAATTATTCAGCAACTGAACTTGAATGTGCTGCAGTTGTATGGGCCATCGAACATTTTCACAAATATTAAGGCGCCACAAAATTCATCTTAGTTACAGACCACTCAGCATTAAAATGGTTACGTACTGCTGAACCCAAAGGAAGAATTGGAAGATGGATCTTGAAGCTCCAACCATACAATTTTTAATTATTCATAAACCAGGCCGAATTCATTCAAATGTTGATGCCCTCTCTCGGTTACTGACTCAGACCATTGTACCTAATAAATTATATGAATCTTGACCAATATCATAATCTTTACCACTATTTGAACACAGACCAACTTCCAGATGGATTTACTGACCAAGAACAAAAACGACTTATGACCCAGACTAAATACTTTGAAGTTAGACATCACCTTCTCTATAAAAAGAATAAAAGGAACCCAGACAGGCCACTTAGAGTTATAAAATGGACAGAAGTTGAACCAGTATTATATATGATGCATAAGCACCCCACTGCTGGACATTTGGGAACTGACGCTATGTATTATAAAATATCTGACCGCTATTATTGGGATCAAATGTATAGAGATATACAAGAATATGTGAAGACTTGTGAGGAATGCCAAAGAAGACAAAAAGGTCATAGGAAAGAACCTTTACACCCTATACAAATAGGAAGAGCTTTCGAACGTGTTGGAATTGACCTTGTAGGCCCTTTGCCTATAACTAAACAAAACAATCGATATATTATTGTCGCTACCGAATACCTGACACGATGGCCAGAAGCTCGTGCTGTTCCAGATGCTAGTGCTAATACACTCGCTCAGTTTATCTTTGAAGAGATAATCTGTAGACATGGAACTCCAAAAATTATCTTATCAGACCAAGGTCGCAATTTTATTAGCGAAACTATTAGAATTCTCTGCGAGAAATTTCTTATCAAGCACAAATTCTCTTCTCCCTACCACCCTCAGACAAATGGGATGGTAGAAAGATTTAATAGAACATTGTGTGAATCACTTGCAAAAGTGAAAGGAGATGATGATTGGGATTTGCATATACCTGCTGTTCTCTTAGCATATAGAACAAAAAGACATGCTACCACAGGATATACTCCCTTTCAACTTATATATGGAAGATATGCTACCTTACCAATCGAAGCACTTTTTCCCGTAGAACCTGTAGAAAGTAATAATGAAATAGACTTACAAGGAAGTATTCTCCAACGCGCTTATGATTTAATAGAGAAATTACCAAACTACCAGAATCAGGCCAGACAAAATACCGAACGATCACAGCAAAAACAAAAAGCCCGTTTTGATGCCAATATTCGAACAGAGACATTTGAAATTGGTGATAAAGTGTGGATACAAAGAAAGGAACTAGAAGCCTCTCGCTCAGCCAAATTCGAAGACAAAAGATTTGGACCTTTTCTTATCCATGAGAAATTAGACAATGGTGCTTATAAATTACGGACAATAGAAGGAAAAATTTTACAAAAATACTATAATAGTGATCGTCTTGCTAAATATCACGAGCCACAAACTTGGGAACCAGTAGTTGTTATTGATTCCCCTAGAAATTTCTAGAAGAAATTTGATCTACAAGGGGATGAAACACACAATTTAATTCGTAAAACCTCAAAATGTATTTATACAACTACCCCTTTTGGAATTTTCCCAAAAATGACTACCCCTACATTGCAACCTCAAACCTTGTTAGCCCTCCAATACCTTTTTCAGACATGGAAACAAGATAATGCCGCCCAAAATTATGCATTGTGGATTACATCACAATGTGTATGGTTATGTGATAATAATGATACCACTCAGACTATTGACCTTACTAATGTAATTACTTCTTTTCTTGAGCCAGACTCAAATAATTTTCTGAACACTCTAGAAGACACAGAGCAGTTAGAAATTAATTCACCAGGAGTAAATGACACAGAAGAAATAAACCCAAACTTGGAACTGGAAGACATACAGGAAGAAACATTAACTGTTCCAACTACTAATCCCCAAGAAGACACTCCTGCTCCATTACCTGGGAAATTAACCAAAATTATACAAGATATTATTCAACCTTGTGGACCTCTAACTCAGACATCTATTCCTCTATATACTGGAATAACGTATCAAGAGAAATTGCAGAAAATTCTCAAACGAATTAAAACTCGAACTAGAAACAGACAAGACCAGACTAAGCTGCTCGAAGCTTATTATTATCTTGGTAACCTTATAGACAAGTACCCTGATGCTCATGAAGATATTCAATCAATAATTGAGAAGACTCAAGGAGAAAGAAGAGCCCGAGACACATGGAAGTGTGCCAGACGGATGAAATTGCTTTTCTCTAATCGACCTCTAGAAAATATCTCTCGAACAACCTATATTACTTATACAATGATTACGAGGTTAACTGATGCCGAACTTTCTCAAGTCCTTCCCCAAATTAGAACTCACGGAGTTCGTTCTTAAAGGGGAGAGAAATGTTATAGAATAGGTTTTAATTTTGGTAGAAATTAGTTTGAAAATTAGAACTTAATAAGGAAATTTTGTAATAACTGTATTTAGTAATAGTGATATGCGAAATTGATGTGCAATGACACTCAATGATGCTTAGCGACGCTTAACGATGCTTAATGACACTTAGCGACGCTTAACGACGCTTATTGATGCTTAATGCCGCTTAGCGACGCTTAACGATGCTTTGCGACGCTTAGCTCAATAGATATATAAATCCACCTTATTTCACTTAGTTTTAGACAGATCCAGACATTGTATTTTATCTTTACCTTCATATTATTTATCCTCCTCTCTTATTATTAATAAACTCTTGGAATTTCTAAGAAACAGACACCTTGGAATAGCCCTCTTGTTCAATTAATAAACTGTGTATTATCTCTTGTTGTTTTATACCGAACTGCCTCAGAGAAGTGTGTAGTTTCTTACAGACATAAAAGAAACTATACTTCCCTCTTGCACACCGCTTCACGCCCAAAGTAAGGGATCTCAGGAGCCGTGTGATTGTTACTCTATTGGAATTAAAGAAGGCTTCCGGTACTGTAACAGTAATATAAGCAAAATATTACGTAATATATTTTGAAATATTTCGAAATATCAAATTTTCGAAATATTACAAAAGTAATTTCAAAATATTTCGAAATATATTACGAAATATTTTGATCACTTTCAAAATATTTTAGGACTAGGAAACCAAGCTAGATCAGTAGATCTGTAACCTGGATCGCGCATTAGACTAATTTTTCGAAATAGTTCGAAATAGTTTGATGATGTTCAAATTCTGGACTACAAGATCAGATTAGATCTTTTGTTTATAATTAAATCTTCTATTTTGTTTTTTTTCACTTTTTTGTTTTTTATTTTTGTTTCGTTCATTTTTTTTGTTTTCAGTTGTTTTTTTCCATTTTTTTTTATTTATTTATTTTTTAATTTTTTTATTATTTCGGCACTTTACAAGAAAAACACCTAACTTTTCGAAACCTTGCGCAAACCAACTACACTTCCAACACTTTCAAGAACAAACCTCTAGCAATTTCTAAACTTTCAAGAATGCTTCTTTAGAGAAATGAGTGCAAGTTTTCGCAAGTTTTCACAAGTTTTTGCTAGTTTTTGCAAGTTCTTGCAAGGTTTTGTTTCATTTATTTTTTCGTTTCGTGTTTTTTGTTTTTGTTTTTTTGGTTTATTTTTAAAATTTTTTTATTAATTTATTTTATTTTGGCACTTTGCGAGAAAACAAAACTTTTCGAACCATTGCACATGCCAACTACGACTTCCGACACTTTCAAGAACACACTCCCAGAAATTTCTAAATTTTTAAGAACGCGTTTTTAGAAAAATGGGTGCAAGTTTTCACAAATTTTTGCAAATTTTTGCAAGTTTTTGCAAGTTCTTGCAAGGTTTCGTTTCATTTTTTTTTGTTTTGTGGTTTTTGTTTTTGTTTTTTTGGTATATTTTTAAATTTTTTTTTATTAATTTATTTTATTTCGGCATGAGAAAAACAACAACTTTTCGAAACCTTGCGCATCCCAACGATGACTTCCTAAATTTTCAAGAACGTTTCTTTAGAAAAATAGGTACAAGTTTTCGCAAGTTTTTGCTAATTTTTGCAAGTTCTTGCAAGGTTTCACCTTATTTTTTTTGTTTCGTGTTTTTGTTTTTGTTTTTTGGTTTATTTTTAAATTTTTTTTATTAATTTATTTTATTTGGCACTTTGTGTAAAAAACAACAACTTTTCGAACCCTTGCGCATTTCAATGATGACTTCTGACACTTTCAAGAACACACCCCAAGCAATTTCTAAATTTTCAAGAACGCTTCTTTAGAGAAATGGGCGCATGTATTTGCTAATTTTTGCAAGTTTTTGCAAGTTCTTTCAAGATTTCGCTTCAATTTTTTTTTGTTTCATGTTTTTTGTTTTTGTTTTTTTGGTTTATTTTTAACTTTTTTTTTATTACATAATTTATTTTATTTCGGCACTTTGCGAGAAAAACAGCAACTTTTTGAAACTTGCGCATTCCAACGATGACTTCTGACACTTTCAAAAACAAAAAAGCGAAGATAATAACTAACTGTGAAGTGAGCGAAAATAAGTATATAGAGCTAGTTTTTTGTATATAGTGATAGAATTAGATGCGATGAAGTGCGAAAGTAGTTTGAAATATTTGTAATAATGTAGAAATAATATGTAATATAATAAAGTATGTAATATTAATTCAGTAATTAAAAATGTATATTTAATAAATGTAAAATATAATATAAATAATAAATAAAAAAATAAAAATTTTATATTAAATTGTGAAACCGTGCGAAATATTGTAAAAACCTGTAAAATGTTTAAAAATAATAGTATTAATTAACTAATTATTACCAATTACTATTTTTATCGATAGTCCTCGTCAGGAGTATTTAAATGCGCATTGTTGTGATTTATTTTGAATTATTGCGATGTAATATTGCGTAATTTTTTATATATGTATTTCGTAATATTCTGTAATTAAAAATTGCGAAATATTTCGCGTCAATTTGTAATTTTTGCACAAGTTTTCAGGCTGTAATAACTTACATAAGATTACATTTATATAATTCGCTGATGTAGTATAGGTACTTAATATTTTTATATATACTTTTTTGTTGTATATTTTTATATATCTCTATATATATTTTTTGTATAATAAGATAGATAGTGTATATGTAGAGAATTATGATTATTTCTTTATTTATTATATAAAGAATGATAACTTTTTTTATTTGTTTAACATAGAAATCCAAACTCTACTAGGCTGAGTTCTATACTACTCTACCTAGCAAATATACTTAAACAATAGATCTAGAAGAACATATAAAAGAGTTGGAGTTGAGAAAATATTAGTAGAGTAGATGCACAAAAATAAAAAGTTGAATATAAAGCAGAAGTAAAAGAATTAGAGAAAATCATATATAACTCAAAAGAAGAATACCTCCTAATAGCCTGAAAAAAAGAGATCAAAAAGACCAATAATACTTTACAAGACAAGAATAAGACTGCTATAGTTAAACAATATAGTGGATTCTTATTGTAATTATAATAATAATATTAATAATAGTAATAGCAAAAATAATGAATAACACATTCATTTTTATAAAATTTCTTAAAACTTTTTTTTATTACTTATAATTTGGAAAGGTTATTGAAATTATTTTGTATAATAAAATAAATTTTTGTATGTCAAATTGGATTTTTTTCTTTTTTTTTGTTTTTATTATTCATATAATTTAGAAAATTATATATTTTTATTTTATTTGAGCTTTAATAATTGTATAAATGGGCAATAGATTATTTTGATTTAAAAAATTTAACTAATAGGCTATGCATAGTTGATCTTTTGTTTTGTGCCCATTTTTTAATTTTTTTTTTTTAGAATCCAATGGTGCAAATTGTTTGATTTTTGATTTTTTTTTGCAATTTTTATTTAGTGTTACCTGATGGAGATCTTAATTTTTTGTAAAAATATTTAGTATAATTTTTGTATAACTGTTTGTACTGCTTTACAGTACCACTTAATATTATAGTAAGATTTGCAATCAACATTTGGCATATATATTGTGCCTCAAATTGCATCAGATTGATATCCAAGATTCGAGTTAGGGTAAAATTACAGTAAAGTTAGAAGTTAGTTTAGGCCAGTTATTGCTGATTATCTGATACTGGTCAATTGATAGTCATTTGATGTGCATCAGATTCAATCTGACACAAGTTTCAATCTGAGTTACAATATATACAACTTTATATTTATGTTATTATACTTTTAAGGCTGTTCAAAATTTAGCATTACCCTCTCCTCTTGATGACCCTTTAGCAAAATAAACATATAAAAAATATAGCTATCTAGAAATCAAATTCAGTATAGAAAATGCTTATTTAGTTGTTAAATAATATGTATATTAAATTTGATTCATTACTATATATAGTGCAAAATTTGGTCACAAGGCATATAATTTAACTATAATATGTACATATGATGCAAGAAATCTAAAAACTACAATTATACTATATATACACCTCAATGAAATACAGTTGTCCTTCCCTATAGTCACCAAGTTGATCGCGTCCTATTATAGTGATTGTTTAGAAGTGTGACTATAAATGAAATACCTTGCCATTGTCACGTGACCATATCCCAATAAGTGTTTAATATAATATGTCGTTGTAACATATTGAAATATTATTAAAAAATTTAAAAAATTTAACAATGAATAACTTTTGGTCCAGTGGCCCAATTTAGATAAAATGACTACCAGAGTGCTTGTCTCAATGAGACAACTCTAATGAGTCTACAATCGTCCAAGTCTAATCACAGAACCCAAGATTGCTAAGGATTTTTCACTCAGATGTTTAAATTTAATTAATTTTAATAATTGAGCATCAGAACGATCATAAATTAATCACATTGAGGAAGATACGTGAACAAAATTCAATTATACTATCATCCATACTATTGGTCACAACAACGGTCTAAATAAATATCGGGATAATGGTTGTGTACCATCTCAATTATTAGCTAATCACACCGAGCGTGCTGCTTGAGAATATCCTTTGTCGTTCTCAAACGTCAATTTCAATGTGATTAGCAAGTGATCGTAATAGTCTCAAGCATAATTATCGGTTATGTAATTTATGACGTAATTGAAATCTTCTCAAGCATCGATGTGATTAGTGAATGATGGTAATAGTGCTCATTTATTATAATCAATCCAAATAAACCAGGCCTACTGAAAAATTAACTGTTATTAATTTTTGCTATAAGTCGTACAATTAAAGTCAATTAAAATTATCATAAAATTAATTAAAAAACAAAATGATTGCAATTAATTCAATTTTCTTCCACTATATTCATAGAGTGCCCAGTATAATACGATTTTTATACAGCGAACAATTTAAAAACCTCATGCATTCACAGTATGTGATAATCTTGACAGTGAATAAATGATATATAAGCTAATTACGTAAAATTGCTAATTGTGGCTGCGCCATCAATTATTAATTGAATTCGAAAAAGTGTAATTAATAATCTCTACAATCAATTATTCTGTAGTCCTGAAATATCATTGAATCAATTCTTTAGCGGTCCCTTATTGATTCTTTTATTAGTTATTAAAGTCTCATCAAAATACAAAAATATTCGTGTGGTATTTTGGGCTTACTGAATTTTATTTTTTATAAAAACTTACTAATCGAGAAGTAAAATAGTAATTCTTTGATGCCTAAAATGAAGACCCATGACAAAGTTGTTTGAAAGATATCTATGAATACTATTGGTTGTAAAATTTTCCAAGACAACAATAAAAAAAAAGGTATTAGTTGTAAAAAGTTTGTTGAATGAAACGGAGAATTAATTTAATATATTTTATTAAATAAAAAATGTTTTTATTATGTAATAAACATTATCAAGTAATAAACATTATCGAGTTACGCATAATCATCTTAATGATATACGCACTTAATCAATTTTGAATATTTTCCACCAAATAAAATTTGTTCGCGACACTTTGGCTCATTGGCTGAGGCGCTTAAGAGCGACCAAAATTTTCAAAATTTGGGGTATAAGATAAATGGATAATAATAAAGGACGTAATAAGTATCATTGGAAAAAATCGAAATGTTATATGACGCAAGGCATGATAACAACGTTTATAAGAATACACAAATTACCACAATGTTCATTTACAAATAGACTTGTCAAAACTTGCTTCGCAGAATTTTTGATCACCATCGTCTGTCAAAAATGAACGATTATTATTTATCACAATTTATCATATAAAAATAATAAATAAATAAATAAATAAAAATAATAAAATAAAACAAATAAATAAACTTAAATTACAACTAGTTTCTTACATTGTTTACATGTGCCTTGAACCCATCCACCAAAAGGCCTATAATTATTTAAAGTAGGGTCTTTATCATAAATAGCATACCATAATGGAAGGCTAGAATCCAAAACCCAATTTTTATCTCCAGTAATTGCTTCCCATTGGGATTGACTCTGAATTTATAAATGATTAAATGCTTGCTCTTATTGCAAAAGAAATAAATATGATATATAAAAAAAAAATTACATACTGAATATATACCGAATTTACAGCCAGTAGACTTCCAAGCAGCAAGAAATTCTTTCAGTATTTGTTGATTTTTTTCCGCACCTAATTTCCAATTACCAGATTCATTATCCACTTCCACATCTAACCAGGCTGTTCTAACTATAATTTTATTGGTATTAATTAAATTAACTAAATCATTAACTTGTTGTTGAGGAGTTTTGCAAGTCGACCTTCCAGTACATGGAAACATATATACATCAATATCGGTATATCCAGCTTGTTTAGCATTTTGGTAACTTTTTAAAAAATTAGGGTCGATTGCACCTCCAGGATTGAGGCCATAGGCTTCAAAGTAACCACGGATAACTGCGCGGCTATAACCCAAATTTTTAGTACAATTAAAGGCAGTTGCTGATGTCAAAGCAGAAACATCTACTTGAAGAGTACAAAATGCTTGATTAATCATTGAAATGACCACGATAAAGGTGGACACGGCAGTAAATAAAATTTTCATTTTGATTATTTATTGATGTTTTAAGGAAACGTATTACCGACTATATGGTAATGGGTGAAAAAAAAAATATGGAGATACAGTATTATTGTATCGATTAAATTAAATGAAAAATGAATGAACGTACTACTTTTATATTTTTGCCTTCAATTTAAAAACTCTGCTGTAAAACATTAAATACATTCTTTTTTTTATTAAGGAAAGAAATATCCGAAACAAAGTTTATGCGTGCGTGATCGCTAACAAAGTGTAATTAAGGTAAGGTGTCAACATTTCCAAATTCATATAAATAGATTGTAGATCAACTTTGTATAACCAATGTCATATGTTATCTTATGATTTACATATTGAACTGGCCAATCAGAATTAGTAATTCTTTGTACTTCCAGGGAAAACATATAACGTCCAGGGAAATTTTAGTTATATGTGAAGTTAATTTTTTTTAAAGCAATGCATATTGCGTAATTTACTGCATGTATAAATTTAATAGTTTTTTTATACCACATTTATATGAAAAATGATCTACGTACGTAAATTCTGTTAACTAGCTAAAAAAAGTTAGCAAATTTCTTTATATGTAAATTCGGAAATTTGCTTTATAATATGTAATACATTTTTCCAAAAAACAAGTTAGTGCATTATTAAAAAGGAAATAAATAAATGATATTTTTCTAACAAAACAAAAGAGAAATGTAAAACATTAAGAGAAAAAGAATGCAATAAAAGTCTTTCAATTCTCCATTAGTTAGTTACCTTGCCCTACTTCGCATAAGGTTAGAGTTAACTTTTAATTAATTGACGGTATATACTGTATTTTTTTAGTAAATTGTCACTCAGTGTGATTTCAAGTAGGGGAAATAGCTTTCGAGGAATTCGGCATTCCGTAATCAAAATACATCAGTTACAACCATACATTACACATAATGTACATTTATGCATATTAATAATTAATTAAGTGAACTATCTAATTAAATTCACCGGTCATCTAATTAATTAATTAATTCATTAAAATTCCTTATATTTACCTTTATTGGAAATATGTATAGAAACTACTCATAATTTTGAATGTTGTGTTTATTTATCGTTTATTCTTTGTTATATCTGAATTTATAATTATCTCTCTCTAATTGAAGTACTATTTTGTAGAAAATTATTTAAACATCAACACAAGTTAGTAGTGAATACTTGCTGACCATAATAAGTTTTCAAAAAAAAAAAAAAAAAAACGGTAAACAAAATGAATCGTCATATAATTATTCTTTTGAACCTTTTAATCTTTCTTATTTCCAATGCCTTCGCTGCTTGTGGTGATGCAGGTGGTTGTACATGCAATAAAAATGATCAATATGGTGGTCTCAAATGTGGTTATGAACTTAATAATCGTAAGTATTATACTTTTTAATATTAATCAAATTTATCATATAAAGAAAACATTGTCAGTAACATCACTATTTTAAAAAATAGATTGCCCTTCTGATCCCAGTTCTATATTTCAATGCAGTCCTAAGGGTAGAAGCATTTGTCGATATGGTCCTTGCAAGTATGGGTGTTGTGCAGTCGGTAATGGAAAAAGTTACTGCTGCAAGGACAATAAATGTTCAGGATGTCCTTCTGGTAAATGGATTAAGAAAGGTTCTCCCCCTCCTTCCAATCCACCTCCCCCTCACAATCCACCTTCCCCTAAACCACCTTCTAATCCACCTTCCTCCAGTTATAATAGACAAAATGCAGTAAATTATGCTGGAAAATATTGTTCATCTCCAAATCCTAAATACAAGAATTATGATGGGAATGGTGGAGATTGTACTAATTTCGCTTCGCAAGTTTTAAATGCAGGTGGTATTCCTGTAAATAATGAATGGAAACCATACACTGTTCCATGGATTAGAGTGTCGTCATTTTATGATTATCTCATTAAGCATAACTTGGCAAAAGAATGCCAATTGACTGAATTAAAGCCAGGTGACTTTATACAATACCACACCAATGCAGGTTGGCACCACACTGTTGTGGTTGTAAAGTCAGGTGCAGATCCTACAGTGGATTCTCACAGTGCATTTAGATGTAATAGTTTACATAGTTATTTTAGAAAGAGTTTTAATAATCATAGAGGTGTTTGCATTACAAAATAATCTGATTGCCTAAATTTCTAGCACTAATTATTTCTAGCAGATTTATTTCTAGTAATGCTTAATTATAGCATTATTTATTTTATAACATTATTTATTTCAAGTTTCTTAAAGCACGTATTTGTAAAAATATCTTAAATAATAATTCAAAGATTAAATTTCATTATTATAAAGATGTGTAGATAACTCGATTGTTTTTTCATCTCTCAATTATAAAGGAAATGTTTCTGTTCCTACTCCTAATAAATTAGTTTCATAAGTAACTATCAATTAAATAATGTGTAATTTATATCTGATATCCTATCTCTATTTACATTCGTGAGAATTCCAAAAATTTCATCTTGTATTTTGTCAACTGTCTAGTACTTTATAAGTTTTCAATTTATAAATTTTAGATATAACTGAAATATGTAATGCTTTGTACGTTGAGTTTGTACAGATTCATACATAGGCTCTAAAATAATTTAGCGAAAATAACAAATCTTTATTCTCATTGGTTCCCAAAGGATCGAACTACATGTCACGCATCATATTGACTATCGACTTAGGTAGCTCTCCCACAAAAAATTGGTCACCCCTGAAATTTTAGCCAATCAAAATTTAAGATCATGGAAAAAATTTCACGAGGAATATTTTGAATTTGGCCGCAGAAGGTGGTTTCCTAATTAAAATTAAAGTAATTTTGTTTTTTGTAAAAAGTTCGGATTTTACGTTACACCTGATCCTAAAATTCGATTTGACAATATTACATGGGGTGATCAATTTTTTGTAGGAGAGCGGGATGGCTTAATAAAATTTAGTGCAATTGCACAAAAATAGGCAAAAAAATTTAAGCATCCAAATATAGACGCTTGACGTTTAAGGGATAGTAATTTTGAAAATATGTACGGTTAAAATAAAGCTTATAAAATTTAGCTTTTAAAATAAGCTCTTTTTGATGAAGGGTGTGTGCCACTTTTATTTTATTTCGTATTATGAATGATACTGCGTAAGATAGGTTATATGAATATATATTTATTTATTAGCTACACCTTATTTGAAGTCATTGCCCAAATTTGAAGAACATTTTTTCATTATTTAACGCTTTTATTTAAGAATTGCCATTATTTTTAAATGTATATAAAAAAAGCATACAAATAATTCCTTGTATTCAAATACCATAATACTGTAGATTAAAAGTTATAGTAAAACGAAGGGAAATACACTTTTTCGAATATAAACTTAATAGAAGGAAATTTCAGATATCTTTAAAAAAATGATGCCTTTATTTTATTGAATAAAAATTTTTAATACTATAGGTTTCTTAATTATCGTTAATTCCTTTGACTGATTAATGCGCCACCAAAATGGACGCATCAAAGGGCGTAATAAATGTTATCCGCAGCTTATTAAGATAGTGCTTGCCAAATAACTATATCTGGTAGAAAATGAAAATTATTTTTTCGCTCATATATTGTGTAGTGGCGCATGGAAGTGATATTATTGAATTTGTTTAACGTAAAATTAATACCTCGAATTAAATTTTTGGTGGAAATTCGTTTAACTTTACGCTGTTACTATATATAATAAGTTGTGCCTCTCTATGGCGGCACAAAATTTTTCACAGTAATAAACACTTGCGTTTAAATTATTTAAACTTCCAATTCGAATATTTAGTTTTTCTCATAATTATAAAACAAAAAGAAAATTTTTCATTGCAAAAAATTAACTAGTTCAGACCCTTATGATCTTGGATACAATTATCCTCACGGGATGAGGTTAAAAAGGATGAACATAATACATTTATTAATTATCAAAAATCTGAAGAGATGAGTGACGCTGATGGAGCATATGTTGTCGGTTATTTTGTTTAAAATGGAATCAGAGTTGAAAAGTATGAACATAAGGCATTTATTTATTATCAAAAATCTGAAGAGATGGGTGACGTTGATGGAAAATATAATGTCATTTATTGTAATTTGAGTTGAAATGGATGAACATAAGGCACTCAACTATTGTCAAAAATCCAGAGATGGGTGATATTGATGGAATATTTATACTTGGTAATTGTTACTTGAATGGAAAAGGATGAATATAAGGCAGTCATTTGTTATCAAATATCAGCAGAGAAGAAAACATTTGAATATTTTAAAAAAGAGCAATGTTTGAGCAATTTTACAAATTGGCAACTGTTATCGAAATAGAATCGGTGTACCGAGAGATATACAACGAGCTAACCAAAAATTTGTCAATGAGATAATATTATACAATAAGGAATTTGTTAACGGCGTGATACTAATATTTCATTTTATTTTTTAACAAATTATTTAATTTAATAACAGTTAAAAAAGATTGAGATCAATACGAAAATCCTTCACTCTTAAAATGTTATGGAATATCAAGACATGATAGCTCTAAAGATTGTATAATAGGTTTGGATTATGTGAGTAAAAGGCTCTTTGAGTCAAAATCTTTGGTGGCACAAATGGGATGGAAATTGAACTGCATCGTTTCAGATCTTGAATCAATCCATTCTCAAGAATTGATTCATCGAGATTTACATTCTGGAAATACTTTGCAACAACATTTACATAGTTCGTATATTACTGATCTGGGTTTTTCTATATCATCAAAAAGGAGAAATTAAAGGTGTTATGCCATATATAGCTGATATTTATTGCCTTGGAGTTATCAAGATGAAATATCAACTGAAAGAAAGGATTTGATGGTGAACTTTTTAATAATGATTTTTCGGTAAAAAATTTGTCAGGACAAAAGACCAGAATTTGATATGGAATACCTAATTGTTTCATTAAACTTGCCAAGAAATGCATGAACTAGGATCAGAATAAACATCCCACTGCAACTATTATTGTTGATATAATTGATTGCTGGATTGAAGAATTGAATCAGGATTATGGTAGTGAAATTAAAAAAAAAAGTTCTTGAAATATGATAAAATTTAACTTCATATCGAATTATCAAAACATCTATATTCAATATAAGAGGGATCTATAAATCAAAATTAAACCGTTCTTTTACTCGAAATATTAAAAGAAACATTAGAATATGATTTATTTAAAGAAAATTTTTTATTTACATTTGGTATAATAATAATTTATAAATTCTTGTAACATAAAATCCAGAGACAAAATTAAACAAGTTGTTTAATTCATAATTTTTTAATAATGCTATTTTATTCTAAAACTTGAAAAATCTTTTTATTAAACCATATTAGTGTATTTAATATATTTGCGTTGCGATGCACCTTCAAATTATTTAATTTATCGTATCTAGTTTATTGTATAGCGGGTTATAATGAGCCATGTAAAAACAAATTTTGTGATCCTGATTTCAATAAAATTTTTGTTTTATAAACAAAGTCCCTAACGACTTTTATTGTTACTTGTTTGGAAATTTGAAAAAACTGCAATTTATGAAAACTCAGAGCTAATACTTTGCTACTTTGAAACTGTCATAAACTTGATTCAGATAATTAATTATTCTTTATGTCATTTATCCAAGACAAATCTAAATTGATTTAGAAACAATTTTTAATTCATTTTGTAAATTGATTGATACCATTTTATTCGTATTAATACACGTGTAATATTGAAGTAAGTTTTATTTTGGACTGACTAGAAGTTACATGTTGACAAGAGTCAACAGATTGAAAGACAGGGAAAGGCCACATTACACATGCTGACCCCGCCCAATCACAAGCAACAAGGATCGATCGGAGAAGTAATTAACGTCAAATCATGAATTCATGCAGCATGATCGAAGCCACCAAATGACTAATATAAAAGAGTCGTCGAGAATACTGTAGTTAAATTCCACACATTAAAAACTCAATTTATTTAACTTGCATCTCGACCACCCCACATTGTAGTCTCCTGATTCTGCCATTTTTCTATTTAACAGCAGGCCTGCTTCTAGCAAGCGGGAAACCACCGGCTGATGCTGCTACTCACTCACTCTATTTTACGATGATACCTGGAGCATCGTTTCAGTTCAAATTACTTAAGATAACTAATTACAGTACTTAAAATTACCAATTCAATGTATTCTACGGCTTAAAGTACTTAATTGAATTCATTTCCGGCACCTTTGGCTGTTCCAATCATATGACCGAGCGCATCTATGCATCTGAAATTTTTTAATTACTTTAATCAAAGCTTTCTATATTTCGAATCAGAAAGTTTGATTAATCTATTTGTATTAATACAAAGTAAAAATGATATATTTAAATTTTTGTGCCGAAATAATTACTCAATAAATTTTATTAATATAAGAACAGTATTTGTACACTATATTACTCATGTTTTTGTAATTACAGAATTAAATTGATTGCCATAAAAATATAAAGAAGTTAAGGTATTATTTTTATGAAGAACCTCTGCTAAGGCTTTTTCAACTTCAGAATTAAGCTTATTATAAGAAAGATTTAAAGAAGTTAAGGTAGTATTTATGCAAAGAGTTTCAGCTAATGCTATTCCTCCTTCAGAACCTATCTCATTATCACTAATATTTAAAGAAGTCAAAACGTTATTTTTACGAAGTGCTTCAGCTAATGCCTTTCCTCCTTCAAAACCAATCTTATTGCTATTAATATTCAAGTAAGTCAAAGTGATATTTTTACAAAGAGCTTCTGCTAAAGCTTTTATCCCTTCAGAACCAAGTTGATTTTTATAAATATTTAAAGAAGTCAGGGTAGCGTTGACGTAAAGAGCTTCAGCCAATGATTTTCCTCCTTCAGAATCAATCCTATTATTGCCAATATCTAGAGAAGTTAAAGTGCCATTTTTACAAAGAGCTTCTGCTAAAACCTTCACTCCTTCAGAACCAAGTCGATTTTTATAAATATTTAAAGAAGTCAGAGTGTGATTTATGCAAAGAGCCTCAGCTAAAGGCTTTACTCCTTCAAAGCCAATCTTATTTCTACTAATATTTAAATAATTCAAAGAAACATTTGCTCGAAGTGCCTCAGCTAAAAGTTTTATCCCTTCAGAACCGAGCTTATTTTTATGAATATTTAAAGAAGTCAGAGTAGTGTTTATACAAAGAACGTTTGCTAATGCCTTTCCTACCTCAGGACCAAGATAATTATAAGAAATATCTAAAGTAGTCAAAGTAGTATTTTTATAAAGAGCCATTGCTAACGTTTTTCCTCCTTCGGAACCAAGTTGATTATATGAAAGACTTAAAGAAGTCAAAGCTATGTTTTTACAAAGAGCCTTCGATATTGCTTCAGCTCCTTTAGATCCAATTTGGTTATTATAAACATTCAAAGAAGTTAAAGTATTATTTTTACAAAGAGCCTCTGCTAGTGCTTCGGCACCTTTGAGACCAAGTTGATTATTACAAATATTTAAAGAAATTAAAGAAGTGTTCTTACAAAGAGATTCTACAAGTGTTTTTCCTTCCTCAGAACCAAGATAATTATGAGAAAGATTTAAATAAGCCAAAGTTGTACTCCTACTAATAACTTCCGCTAATATTTTTATTTCCTCAGAATCAAAATGATTCCAATGAAGAGTTAAATAAATAATGGTATTATTCATATAAAGACTTTTAAAAATTGATTTATTAATAGTATTATTAAGTGTTAAATATTTAAGTTTTTGACTAACTCGTAGGAACATTATAACCAAAGTACACTTAATAATATTTGAAAGCTTGTCTTTATCTCTTTCAAGATAATTTACTTTATGTCCTTCATCATTAAGCCAATTGTTGACTCCAATTGTTAAATAAAAGCCAACAGAAGTAGTATAACTTGCGTATTCAAATAATGGCTTTGGATAATTTGGAAAAATAATTTTAAAGGGGATTAATAAAGCTTGTTCTTCAGCATTTAATGCTGATAAATATGTTCTTATAAGTCTTTTATCATCAAAATAATCTGTCGGTTCGCTCCATAATATTGGTATAATAATTCTACACCATTGACGATTTACAAGAAGGCATGAAAATAAGCTTTTATGATCTGTTCTTAAATTATTAAATATTTCAAAAAAGCATTCGTTAGGTAATTCTATCATTTTGAAGGATTAATAAAACGATTGATGAAACCGGATTTTGTCTCCGATAAGTATAATAAATATGAATTTCGTGAAACATTTTAATCTTCACTTACTATATATGTAAATTGGTACACTAGATTAGATATCGATATCTGATGTTCACATATTTACTATTTATGTAAGTATATAAAAACACAGTCGTTCCCCAAAATTAAATTATCATCTGAAAATAGAGCCTAAATATTTCCTAATAGAAACATTAAATGGTATACAAATACAACCATATTGACGTGTTTTGTGTAAAAAATTTAGCTTTGAAACACTTACAACCCATATTCAAAATACATTAATTCATTAAGTTTACCTTATATTTAGTAATAAATACTTTGTATCTTAAATTTACTCAATAAACTATGTTAATGATTTAATATCTTTTCAATTTATATATATTTATTAAAATAATTTGACGTAGAATTAAAGTGAATAAGAATTTACTTAAAAGAATGTTTCCGTATTTAACAAATAGTGGTCAATCGATATTAATCTGATACGCAATAATAAAACTTTCAAAATTAGACCAGAACGTTGATAAAAGCTTTACTAAGTTGGCCTTATGTGTTACTTACTACGTATAGATTTTTCTAGTGTAATTTATAGGTTTAATTAAAGATTATCAGTTACCATACAATTCAGTCCGATCAACCAAATAGAAAGCAACGAAAATAGGTAGGCGATATGATAAAAAACTAGGAAAACGAATACCGTTAGTGTCGAGCTGATCCGTGTCGATCTCTATAGCTAACATGTGTGCACGTGACTGGAATCTAACACAAAATCATTACACTGCTGTAACATAGAGTCCTCGCTACGCTTCGGACAATTAAACTGGTCTAATAAATGAAAATAAATGTTTATTGTTCCCAAATGTAAATTTTTTCAATTGAATAATTTGATAGTAGAAACGTAAGACATTGGAACGAATCAGCAATGTTTTAACATGAATATGTGCTGTATTATTGTTGCAACTTAACAATATCAATATGACATAATGTAACTATGTTGTGCGCAGTAAATTTTGAATCACCTATTAAAATATTATTACATTAATAGAAAATGAAGTTATTTTAGAACTAACAGGGAGCGTGAGAATACTCTTCCTTTAATTAAAGTGAATAAAGTATATTGTTGATTAAAATCAACTTTATTTTAGGTCGAATACTTTTAAGTAGGGAGTGCGAGAATACTCTCCCATTAATTACGTGAATAAAATAACATAAATAAGTGATAATTTCACTTCTACGATAACTCTGGTTAGCCTGAATTAGAATTAGTATTAATTAGAATTAAATAACTGTCAGTAAATCCTTAGGTGTGCGGTTGACTAGTTTATTAAAACTTTGTGAGGTCTGTTATTAAAATTACTATTAAACGATCATCATCATCATCATCATCATTATTATTAGTATTATTATTAGTATTATTATTATTTCAGGATAATTGTTCACTTTTAAATGATTTACAATTATCAGAATATTTTTATATATCTGATATTGAAATCAGATTAGGTGTTCTTTTTTTTCAAATTTTTATTGTATATATTCATTCTTAAACATAAAAATTTTTAACGAAATATGTTTATTACATGTTAAAAAAAGCATTTGAAAAAAATGTAATAAAGTTCGTCATCTACACTTAAAAAATATTCTTAAATAATAGTATAAACCAACCATTAAAGGTAATAGTCATAATTAGTCTACCACGTACTAAAAAACTAATTAACTAAATTCGATGTAAAATAGAAATAAAACAGTCACTAATATAGGATAAGAAAATAGAAACAAGGGAACAAAAGAAAAGGAACTACATGTAATCGTGGTGGTAGATCTGTCCGGCTATCATTTTTACGGTCATACAAATGCAGAACTTTATATAATTGATAACGTTAGCATTGACTATGTTTGATTTAGCAATCTGAGTATTTGGCTCGAATGTATTGATGAATCCAAGTGCAATTGGTAATGTTTTGATAATTTTGTCAACATTTAAAACTTTACTCTTTATATTATTATTGCGCTTCTAATGCTTTTGAATCTTGGTTAGGTCTTTTTTGTGGATCTGAATCCATGCATTGTTTAGCCAATTCAACATAACAATAGGAGTCTCGTCTGCAAATTCTGGTAATAATCTGTCACAAATCTTCTTCATTATTAATAATCAAGGACAATCGTCGTCTCGTGCATATTCATCAAAAGATCTTTTCTTGTTGAAACTTCTGCCATGATGGCACCAAAGCTATAAATGTCAGCCGCTGATGTGGACTGGTCCCTGATAGAACTTCTGACGCAATATATGGAATCATACCAATAATTTTTCCTTCTTTAATGTATGTATTGTTTTTCCTAGAATACCCAAGTCTGTAACATAAGAAGACAATAATTCATTGTATTTGGACACAAAGCATTTTTAGTATGAATATAAGTACGGACATATCCTGCTTTATGAATCATGATGGTCAAATCGAATGATATACCCCACAAGCAAATCTAATTTGTTTCTCCACTTAAGATTTTTAATTTTTGATTTTAAAAATTCATGAAGGCTTCCTTGGCTGACATATTGAAATACCATTAAATATTTATTATGTGAATCACGAGTCAATCCATATATATGAAGTTTACTACTCTTCATTCTACATCGTACACTATCTTTAAGCTCTTTTAGAAAAAAATAAGGATCTTTATCGGGATCAGATAAAGTCTTGAGCGCAACTACGCATGATGGATTTATATTCATGATTATAGCTACCAAATTTTCGTGTCCATTCAGCCAGGTTGCTGAAAATATACTACCAAATGCTCCTTCACCAATAAATTTTACATTTATTAATCTATCATAAGGAATCCATTCGATTGCCTTTACATATGTCATGGCTTCAAGCAGAAATTTTTTATGTAATCGTCAACGATCTTATCTCCATTTGTCCACCCTATTGCTGACAGGTAAGGATCACATGTTAGACACCAGACTGGAGAAGTATTATCTCGGTTGCAATTTCCGCAATTTCCATAAACAGGAGAACGTAATTTCTTCCATGAATTTGTTCTAATAATCGATCCTCTATTTCATCAAATTGTCATCAGATGAGTTTCCCCTCTTTATCCTTCAAGTATTCACCCCATTCTTTTTTTTTCGTTCTCATTTAAGTTACCAAGAGTATAATTATCTCGCTTCCTATCTTCTATATCCATAGCACGCATCGAACGATCGACAAGTTTTACATATTCTTCTATCTCTTGCCCTTCAAGTGCGTATTCCTATCGTTTTTGTTTCATTAATCTAAAGTTTTAATATAGGTGCAAATTAGAAATACAAAGTCCTTATGTTTCTTATCATTGGATTCATCTCTTGTGATTCGTTAACACAGGGGTCAACATCCTCTTCAGACACTGTAATCTTCAGACTCTACATCCTCAACAATCATTAAAAAGAACATGACCCATATAAGCTGATGTTTTATAGTAAGTTAATGCCACTTGGATGTTTGGTTGAATCCCTATTCCATTTTCATAACAACGTCCATTCATTAGCATTTCTTTTTTCAGTTGATTCTTAGTAATATTTAAACGACTTATTTTTATCTTAATTCAGATTCCTTTTTCGTAACAAACGCCATTCATGTTCATTCCACCAGAATTTCAATGATTAGCTGATTCTTTATAATAACGGAATACCCTTTTCTCGGTTTTTTTTTCAACTCCTATTCTTTTTCTATAACAGTTACCGACCTTATATTCTCCATTATTACTTCCCATATCAGCTGACTTTTTATAAAGAGTAAATGCCTTTTATTCGTTTTTTGACAATTCGTAAACCGATATTCCAAGTCTGTATGTTCCATTAGAATCCCCTATTTCATCTAATTTTTGATAGCAAATAAATGCTTCATATACTTCTTTTTTAACGCCTATTCCAAATTCATAAAATATGTTAAGATCTATTATGGCTTCTAGATATTCCATTTCTGCTGATTTTGAAAATGATCGAATGCTTTATAATCGTCCTTTGTGACCCCAATCCCAATATGATAATAACGACCAGCTTCAAGCATCCCTATAAAACATCCTAGTTCTGCTGATTCCTGATAATAAATTAATGCAGTATGGATATACTTTTTAATTTTTATACCCATTTTTGTAACATGTAGCAAGATTATATGTACCTAAAGGATGTTCGATTTCTGATAACTTAAGATAATTAACAAACGCTCTGGATTCATCTTGTTGAGTACCAAATCCAGATTGATAGCAACAACAAACTGAATATGTTCCATCAGAATATCCCATTTCAGACGACTTTCGATAATGAATATACACCTCTTTCCAATCGACTTTAACTCCTTTTCCGTCTTCATAACAATGCACAATTTGATACATTCCTTTAGAACTTCCCAACATGACAGATTTTTAATAATTAATGAATGCTTTATGATCATCTTTTTTGACTCCTACCCCATTCCGATAGCAATAACTAACATAAAATGTACCGTTTGAATCTTCCACTTCGGAAGATTTTTGATAAAACAAAATTGCCTTATATTCTTCTTTTTCAATCCCTATTCCGTATTGATAGCAATAACCCAAATGAAAATTGATAGCAAATATTGATTTGAAACATTCCGTCAGAATTTCCTATCTCGGCTGATTTTCGATAATAAAGAAATGCCAAACGTTCTCTCTTTTCATTACCAATTCCATATTGATGTCATTATACAAGTTTAAATATTCCATCTGGCTTGATTTTGCTAAGATCTATTTTATTAGTCATAGTAATTTCTTTTAATACAGTACAGACATCCTTAAATCAACATATAAACATGATCTTTAAAAATTATAAATAAAAAACTAGAATAGTTATCAACCAAATCTCTTAATAAAATATAAAATCAAACTTAATGAACAAAGTTATGAAGTTTATTTTTTTAGACAATTAGAATTTAATCAAGTTATATTCTTTAAAATTAACCAATTTTATTAACATCAGGAAATTTTATGTATAGATATTAATCGATATATAACAGTTAATCGGTTTATATCGATTAAAAAATAACGATATATATCGATTAACCGGTTAAAAATCGATATATATCTAAATCGATATATATCATTTTCTATATTAAATCGTTATATATCTACAAATCGATTATAATCGGAATTATTTAAAACAATATATAACGATTAACAGATCTTTAACAATTACACAGGTAATTACTTGAAACGATATATAACGATTAACAGATCTTTAACGATTACACAGTGTTTTGACCACATTACAAAAATTTCATCCCCAGATCATCGGGTAAAAAAAAAAAAAAAAGTAAAATTTCAAAAAAAAGTATGTTAAAAAAAAAGAGAAAGACAAGCTAAAAAAACTGGCATAGGAAAAAAAAAACTAAAAAAAAAAAAAAGCCGTTTTGGCCAATTTTTACCCTCTCTCACTTTTTTTTCTCCTCTCCCTTTTTTCTCTCCTCTCCCTTTTTTCTCTCCTCTCCCTTTTTCTCTCCCTCTCTTTTTTTTTCTTTTCCTTTTCTTCTCTTTCTCTTTTCTTCTTTCTTTCTTTCTCTTTTTTTTTTCTCTTTTTTTTTCTTCTTTTTTTTTATATTTCGAATTGTTTCAAAATATTTTAGATTAGTAGATCTGTACCCTGGGTCATACCAGGAACACGTTTAACTATTATTTTTAAATGTTTCGAAATGTTTCAAAATGTTTCGATGATCGTAATACAAGATCAGATTAGATCTTTGTTTATTTTTTTTGTTTATAATTTAGATCTTCTATCAATTTTACATTGTTTTTTCATTTTCCTTTTGTTTTTTTTGGTTTCGTTTAGTTTCATTTAGTTTCGTTTAGTTTCGTTTTGTTTTTTTTTATTTATATTTTTTTTTATTTTTTAATTTTTTTTACTTTATTTTTACACTTTACCACTAGCACTTTGCAAGAATCCAATAACTTTCCAGCACTTTGCACAAGCCAACTCAGCCTTTCGACACTTTGCAAGAACACACAACACCTTCTCTAGCAATTTCGAACGTTCAAAAATGCAAGTTTTCGCAAGTATTCGCAAGTTTTCGCAAGGTTTTGTTTTATTTATTTTTTTTGTTTCATGTTTTTTGTTTTTGTTTTTATTTTTATTAATTTATTTTATTCTGGCACTTTGCAAAAACCTTCGACAATTTCTGAATTGCAAAACATGAACTCGAAATGGAGATTTGGGCTTGGTTTATTTTTTTATTTAGTTTGCTTACATTTTTGTTTTTTGTTTGGTTTCTTTTTTTTTTATTTCAGAACTTTGCAAGAAAAAACTGCTTAACTAACGAATATAATCGAATACAAGCAAATATGAGCGAAATATAAGTTTATTTTTTTTGGTTTTGTTTTTTTTTTGTTACTTTTGGTTTGTTTTTTGTTTGTTTTTTTTACTTATTTTTTTAATTTTATTTTATTTTATTTATTCCTTATTTCTTTTGGAACTTTTCAAGAAAACGATTTAACTTTCTGGAACTTTGCAAGAAGTAGCGAATATAAGCAAATATAAGCAAATATGAACGAATATAAGCAAATATGAGTGAATATAAGGAATATAATAGTTTATTTTTTTATTTTTTTGGTTTCGTTTTTTTGAATTTATTTTTTTTTGTTATTTTTTTTATTATAATATATAATATATGTAATATTTAAAATATAATATATAATAAAAAATAAAATTTTATATTAAATAGCGAAAACTTGCGAATATTGTATATTTAATAATTTAAAATATTATATAATAATAATAATAGATAAATAAAAATTTATAATTAAATTGCAAAAACATGCAAAAACTTGCGAAAACCTGTAAAATGTTCAAAAAGTATAATTATGTGAATATAATAATTATTAATTGATATCATATTCGATATAACCGGATATATATCGATTACTATCACTATCGATAGTAATCGACAGGGTATTAACCGGATATTAATCGATTACTATCACTATCGATAGTAATCGACAGGGGTGATGAGTATCGATATATATCTTACCAGTTAGTAATCGATATATATCTATATATAAAATTTGCTGATGAATATAAATTTAAAATTTAGCCACTTTAATTTTGGCCAAAATTATTTAAAATTAGAATAATTCTGGGCAAAATTATAAAAAATTTTATATTAAATGTTGGTTTATATTCTAATATTTATATTATCAAATAATATTGCTTTATTTTATATAAAGTTACACAACTAAAGCTGTGACATTTATTAAGGTAGTAACTATCTACAACAGTATGGCTATGACACAGGGGTCATACTACCTCAAGATTATATTGCTGTTAAGTAGTATGTCATGAGAAGTGTAGTATATTGTAGGGTAGTTACTATGTAGTAGATAGTATCAAGATAGTGTGCTATGAGAAGTGTACACTGGTCGAAATCAAAAATATTACCCTAATATCATCTAAAAATCGCCTATAAAGATTGCAGGCCAATATGATGCAGATTGATAGGGGATCAAAATAGGCCGATAGGCTGCTAATTTAAGAAAATTTGTTGCATATCGGTTATAAGTCGGTAAAAAATACTCATATATCTGTATGAAGATTAGTGAAATTATAAAGAAGATACAAGGCAGATATTTAGATTGATATTTTAGTGATAAACTCATGATTAGATAAATCATAAGAAGATATTGTATTGGCTATTTTACAAAATTTTTTCATAATTTATATGATATTGTACTGATATATTGGTTATATTGTTTAATGATTATTTAGTCTTTAACATATCTTCTTTATTCTTTAGAATAATATTTGACCGATATGTGAATAATATTTGACCAATATTTGAATAATATTTGGTTGATATTGAATAATATTTGGCCAATATTGAATAATATTTGGCCAATATTGAATAATATTTGGCCGATATTGAATAATATTTGGCTAATAATTAGCGATTTTTAATATGATTAGTTATATATTTATAAAATTCATAGTAATCGGCTCTAAAATTTAAAGTATATTTTACCGATATTATATATCATCTTTTTATTATTAATAAAATATCACTTTTGGTGATAGCAGACTGATAGGTTTTAGGTTTAAACCAAATATTTGAGACTATAGTCTATCGGTCTGCTATCACCGAAGGCGATAGTTGATAATATTTGTACAATAATTTTGCTATTT
Organism: Gigaspora rosea; assembly: GCA_003550325.1. Classification (NCBI taxonomy): domain Eukaryota; kingdom Fungi; phylum Glomeromycota; class Glomeromycetes; order Diversisporales; family Gigasporaceae; genus Gigaspora; species Gigaspora rosea. The sequence continues at coordinate 260,581 of QKWP01000521.1, read as the reverse complement.
AACTGTTTACTGATTACATTTATATACACATTGGCCGATTGGCTGATATTAATATTATTTTACTGATTATATATTAAATTTTATTATATTCTGATAAAAACACTATTTTAAAATTAAAAAACACAATAACAGATAAATCTAACAAAAATCTAATTTATCGCTTTTTTTTCGATTTTTTCATTTTCTTTTTATCATCTTTCTTTTTTTGCGTCCCTTTTTTCCTTTTTTTACTTTCAACCCAACCTTCACCTTCATCGTCCTCATAATCTTCCAGTTTTTATTTTCCTTTTCCACTTTTTCACTAGCTTCTGCACTAACCACACTTTCACCTTCACTTTCATTTTCGTCCTCACCTCCATCCTCACCTCCATCGTCACTTTCATCCTCAGCTTCAACTCCTTCATCTCTAAATACTAACGCTTCATCTTCTGATAGCAGTTTACTTGTTTTTTTTGCAGAGCCTCGGGCAAATTGTAATATTATTTTTGCTGGTAGTACTGGTGTTGATGTTGAGGAGGCTGCTAACGTTGATGATGTTGGTGGTATTTTTGATATTAAGGCTTTTGCTGCTGCTATTGCTTCCGTTGATAATGATGGTTCATTTGTAGCTGTTGTTGTTTCTGATGTTTTAGGTGTTTTTTCTGATATTATAGGTGTTTTTGATGATATGGGTGTTTCCAGTTTTGAAGATGTGGGTGTTTCCGGTTTTGATAATGTGGGTGTTGGCAGTTTTGATAATGTGGGTGTTGCTGGTTTTGATGATGTGGGTATTGCCAGTTTTGATGATGTAGGTGTTGGTGCTTTTGAGTGTGTTACTGATCTGGATGTTGCTAATTTTGGTGTTGGTGCTTTTGAGGACGCTGCTGATCTTCTAGGTTTTCTTCTTTCATATAATACAACTTTATCATCATCATCCACACTTCCCCTTTTTACACCTGTTTCACTTGCTCGTTTTTCAGTTTCTGTCTCAGCCGTATGACTTCTTTTTTGTTTCTTGTGCCTATTCCCACCTTCTTTTTTCTTTTTTTTTCATGAATCTTATTGCCCACTTAATAGTTCAGGATCAAAGTCAGAATCTGGGATATTATATAGTTCTCGGGCTTCAGCGGATAATGCCCAACTTGGACAATCCGGTGGTAGTACATCTTTCCTATCAATCTTCTCACCATAATGGTGTGGAATTATTCTATTGTTCTTAGGCTGTAGCTGTTTCACAACTGGATCGATCCTTTTGTGAAATAGCTGTTTCAACTAAATAATACGTATTAGGTGTATTAGGACAATACATTATTAATTTAATTATAACTTAGCATTACTATAATATATTTGACTTACATGAGGTCTGCACCACCATTTTTCCATGCATATTAATTTTTTTATTTTTTGCCTATCCCTCTCGACCCTTTTAGTCGCTTCCTCATCTGTCACCCATTTTTCCGCAGAATGATAAGCATTTCCACCTTGACTTGTCGTAAACCACTTCAAATCTTCCCATGGGTACAGACCAATACCCTTATTTCCAGCACTTATCAAGAATGATAATGCCTTATGCCTCCTTCTTCTTTTCTAAATTATTTTATAAAATGAATAAAAATGATAAACTAAAAAATTTATATGAAACAAAGAAAAAAAATTGTTATTACCTCGTTCACCTTACTGTTTTTCCCAATTCATGCACAATTGTATGCTTTTAGGGCTGGATCTGAGTTTATTGCTGAAGTACGCCTCTGCATCTTTTGATATAATTTCAATATAGTTTCGATAGCACCCGAATGTTGTTTGTATCTGGGCAAATTTTTTATAATTGATGGGATTGAATTGTTCCGGATATTCTTTGTTTGTGAAGACCAATTTTTGTTTGGATCCGGTTTTTGGGCCGATAGCTTTCTGCCTTCTATCAAGATTTTAATTTCGGCCTACAAAAAAAATAATATAAAATAAAAATTAAAAAAATAAAGTAAATCTATTCATAAAAGACATGAGAAGGCAATAATATATTTACCCAGAGATGGGACGATTGCTCTCTTGTTAGTGGTCTTGGAGGACGATTACTCTCAGAACTGCTACTACTGCTACTGCTGCTGCTGCTGCTACTGCTACTGCTGCTGCTGCTGCTGGAACGACTACTGCTTCTGCTACTGATACTTCCTTTCCTTGATCTTCCTCTCTCATTATCACTACTAGTAGTGCCTGCACTACTAGAACTAGAGCTTTCTGGTGGTTCAGGTTCTATTTGCTTCCTCTTCCCCTTGCCTTGAACAGCGGCAATTGCTCCCGCAATCGCTGCAGCGATCACCTTTGCATCTACTAAAATATAAAGTTAATAATTAATTGATTATTAATAAATTACTATATCAGCTTATCGAAATCTTATATTTTTGCTTCTTATGTTTGCGTGCTCTTTTCTTCGCCATCTTGCTGCTTTCAGCCTTGGGAAGTTGCTTTTCTTTTTTTCGCATTGTACATTGAAATCGAAAAAATTAATGAGAAAAAATTTTAAGGTAAAAAAAAGGTAAAAGAGGATTGATTTAGTTGCGAAAAGTAATTTTAGGATGAGATATTGAATTGAAATCGAAAACGAAATTTTCTAGGAAAGATACCATCCTTTTTATAAGTTCGATAGCTATATGGTAATTATCTTCTACCATCTGTATTATCTGTCTTATGTCTCCTGATAATTAAAATTTATTAATAAAGCTGCATATAATATTAATTTACCTTTCACTGAAAATAAATTATATTAATATTGTTATAATATCATAAATAAATTACTTCAATAGGAATATATACAAACGAACTTAATAATTACTCGATCTGAAGTTCTTATATACTCGAATAAAAATAAATTAAAATATAATATTAATATCATTATAATATCATTTAAAAAATTACTTCATTAGGAAGATATGCGAAAGAAATTATCAATAACCAAATTATCACATATTCTGCATTATTCCTTGGAATTCTTCTGTACTCAAATAGAAAATTGAACATTATATATATATTAAATTAATATCACTTAAATATCATTAAATAAAT
>QKWP01000521.1:222851-253758 GCA_003550325.1 Gigaspora rosea | reverse complement strand
TTATAATATCATTTAAAAAATTACTTCATTAGGAAGATATGCGAAAGAAATTATCAATAACCAAATTATCACATATTCTGCATTATTCCTTGGAATTCTTCTGTACTCGAATAGAAAATTGAACATTATATATATATTAAATTAATATCACTTAAATATCATTAAATAAACGATTATATTAAAATAATGTACCTTTCATTTGGACAATGCACCAATCTGATTGTCACATGATTATCAGGGTTGCATTCTAATACATGATTATAAATGTTTGACATTGTTTTCCATATTTGGATAAAATTTTAATGTTGCATGCATTATATACATACATAGTATAATTCTATAATATATTTAGGTAAAAGACAAACGCATTAATTTTTGACTAGGAAGATACGCAAAGGAAAATAATTTTACCTTTTCTAGGAAGATACGCGAATAATTTTAGTTAGACGAAATAATCGAAAATTGGTACTATTTTTTCAAAAAAAAAGATTTCATTTGAGAAAATATGTTCATTATAGAATGATATGAGTGAAAAACTTGGTATATACATTTTGTAGAATATCTATCGGCTCTTGTGATTAAGATTATTTTTTCTTGTTATGGTTATAACACGTTTATCTTTAACTTTCCGAAGAGTTTTGTTTCATTTGAAATGTTTATGCTGTCTAAGTCGTAAGTATTCTAAGAATTCTACTTATATCTTCTACTGTTCGTATATAAAAGTTTACTTTGTTAAATGTTTCGTGTTTATCTTGACGCAACCTTTAAGGTTTTCAACTGTTTTTCTCTTGAGAAAATATTTAGTAAACAGTTAATATTCGAAGAATTCTATGCGTATCATCGATAGTCTTTCTGTACTCATAATATTACTATATTTGTATAATGCTTTTTATAATGTTGTACAAAGATATTTATGTTTTATTGTTTTTTTTAAAAAAAAAGAAGAAATTACGTATTCCGGGAAGAAAAAAATAAACGCGTTCTGAAGAGAATTGATTTAATGAATCGTTTCCATGTTTTATTTATACTGTATTATATATTACAAAGAAAATTAATTCCGATGATTTAATTAGTGATCGATAATTTAAATCTATGATATGCATAAATTCTTGAATTGTTTATATATATAGGGCTGATTTATTTCGAAAAAGTATTTAAGACGTCGATTGCAGCATAAATTTTCTTGCAAAAATTTTGCAAAAAAATCAATACACATTTTACCCAATATAAAAACTATAATAGTAAAATAATAATGTCGTCATCCGAAGAGAGTTCAGGAAAATATGTACGCAAAACAAAAAAAGTAGTATGTAAGTGCCCGAAATGTCAAGGGAAATATGTCGATCCACGAACACAGCAATCCCATATGGCCTTACCCGAAATTGGTCAATCTAGTAGGATCACCAAGCAATCGTCCATGGCAAAGTATAAATATAGAGAAGAACCACTGCCAGAATTTCCAAAACGTGCTAGTTCAGGAAGTGAAGATTCAAATAACGATGATTCTGATGATAATGGTTCGGATAACAATGATTCTGATGATAATGGTTCGGATAACAATGATTCTGACGATAGTGGTTCGGATAACAGTGATTCTGATGATAGTGGTTCGGATAACAATGCATCGGATAACAATAGTTCCGAAGAAGATAGTACAGCCAGTGACGAAGATGATAATACAAACTCGAGTACTGAATCTATAAGTTTATTTCTAGAAGATGATTTTATTGAACAGTCGCCAATCTCCAGAAAATCGGGTAAAGCAAAATTTCGGATGCCTTCACCCATCGATGATGAAAAGATGAACATTGATGAAGCTTTAGAAGAATCATCGCCATTTGATATATATCAACCATCAGATGATGATGAAATTATGATAATTTAGAAAAAAGAGCCTGATGATGCTTCTTCCTCAAGTAATTCTTCTTCAAGTGATTCTGCAAGTGAATCTTCGCAAGCAAGCTGTAAACCTGTTAATTTTATTTCGCCAGAAATCGATTCTGAAGTTTTTGATCCACCGTTTACTTTCGATGATAATTTGCATGATTGGATTATCATATGGATAATGAAATATCAGCAACGTTTCAATGTATCCGATGTCGGTACAGAAACATTAATTAAATTTCTTCTAATTATACTTGTACATTTCAAAATAAATGAAGCTAATAAGTTTCCTACTTCTCTGACTACAACAAAATCGTCTTTAGATATCTTAACTAAATATAAAAAATATGTTGCATGCCCGAAGTGTCATAAACTTTATGATCTATTAGAAGTCAAAAATTATTCAGAGGAAATCAACTAGCATGCAAAATATGTACATATGTTGAATATCCTAATCATAGATCAGAATCACGACAATCGGCATGTAATGAACCATTAGCAGAGATGATAAAAACAAATAAAGGAACTTTATTACGAGCATTAAAGCTTTACCCAGTTGGAAGTATAAAGCAGCAACTTTATATGATGTATCAGCGGCCAGGATTTGAGATAATATTACGGCATTCTAGAAATAGAAATGTCCCAAATGGAATTTTCTCAGACATATACGAGGGTAATATCTGGAAAAATTTCACTATAAATCCTGATAATCCTATACCATTTTTTACAAATGATATACTTGATAGCCATATCGGCTTAGCTATGAATATCGACTGGTTTCAACCATTCGATTATACAATTCATAGCACTGGGGTAATTTATGGAGTTTTATGTAATTTACCAAGTGAAGAACAATTCAAACCAAACATTATTTTAACATTAGGTATCATCTCTGGTCCAAATGAGCCTAGTAAATATCAAATAAATCATTATCTTGCTCCAATCGTCGATAAGTTAATTGAATTTTCTTCTGGTATAGAATTACCATCAACATTTGAATATAAAGAAGGACGCAAGATATACGCTGCACTTATTTTATCGGCTAATGATGTTCCTGCTACAAGAAAAATATGCAGTCATGCAAGTTATTTAGTAAAATGCCATCACTGTCCAAAATGTGCAATATATGATCGTGAAACCAAAAGAAATCACTACGGTGGTTTTGAACGTATGGATGAATGGTTCAAACCGTAGATATTTCACAATATTTTAGTGCAGCAAATCAATGGTTACTTTGTACAAATAAACAAGAACGTGATGAGCATGTTTCAGAAACGGGAGTAAGATGGTTAGAACTATATCGGCTAAATTATTTTGATCCAGTTAAATTTATAGTAGTTGATCCAATGTATTGCCTATTTTTAGGTATTGGCAAGTGGATAATGAAGCAGTGCTTATTAGATCATAATAAACTTAATAATTAACAACTTTCAATAATTGAACAACGTATGTCGAACGTTAAAATTCCATCAGATATAGGTCTATTCCATCAAAAGTCGCACGTAGAGCAGAAGGATTTAGTCGATTTACTGCAGATTAGTAGAGAATATTTTATCAAGTGTATGCTATACCGTGCATGTGGGATTTGCTATCACATGGAGATAAAGAAATTATTTTTAATTTTGTCTGTGCATGCAATTCATTAGTAGGCCAAATAGTCAAGCAAAGTGATATAGACGAAGCACATAATTGGCTAATAAACATAGCAAAGTTAATTCAACAAAATTATGGCCCATATCTGATAACATCCAATATTCACTTGTCGCTTCACATTAAACAATGTTGCCTAGATTATGGTCTGCCATATGCATATTAGTGCTATTCTTTCGAAAGGATGAATGGTTTGTTAGGATCTTATTCAACTAGTAATTGATCCATTGAACCTGAACTTATGCGCATTTTAATAAAAATGCGCAAATAGAATATAGAATAAATTCAGTCAACAATGACGAAACTAAATTACTATTTGACAAAATTCTTCCACTTTTAGATAAAAAAGTGCGTGGAAGTTTGAAGATGACAGAAAATTTTGAAAGTGAGGATTTAATAGCATATCTGGATATGGCAGATAAAATAACTATTGGTAGTGATATTATGGGAACAGAAAGATATCCTGGAGAAATGCTTAGACCAAGAAACGAGAATGTAAATCTTCCCGATAATATTTATCAAATTTTAGATGAATATTATTCTACACTATATAATTTCGATCCAGATGATATGATGGCATCATCAATCGATCGAGTAATTACACAATTTGAAAGATTAAAAATAGGAGCAGAAATATATGGATCAAAGAATGCCGTTAGATATAGAAGTCGATCATATATTAGAGCAAAGTTCCTTGCTTATCGTGACTCAAGATATATATCCTGGACAAATACAATACTTTTTTCAACATAAATTTAATAATGAAACGCACTATCTAGCTTATGTCCGATGGTATATGCCACATTCCTCAAAATGATTTTTCTTATCATTATAGTTGAATAATGATACATGTTGTGATATAGAAATTTGGTGAGAAAAATTTTATGAAGAAGCAAGTGATTGTATACTTCCTATACAGAGAATATTAGGACGATTTATCCCTTCTTCGTATAGATTTCAATCTGGTAATAATGTACAAAAAATATTAGTAGTAATTCCTACAAATAAACGATTTAATATATAATTAGACCGATAGTTTATTGATTAATATATAATTAATAAATATATAACATATTATTAATAAATATTTGTATAAATCATATATTATCAAAATAATTTATTATGAGTAAATAACCGAATTACGTCCTATTTTTATAAACTGGTCGATTACTAAAATCAGTAAAATATCTTCTATTAATATATATAATCAGAAATATATCAGAAAACGAAAATAGAAAAATAACTCAATCAACCAAATATCGGCTTAAATTTAGTTTAAAAAAATAAATTAATAGAATCGGTAATATATCATTAAGAAGTATATAATATCACTAATTTATCGTTATATATCAATGTAAAATAATAAAATATCGGCATAAATTTTGATTATAATTAGTGGTTTAACTACTCAGTATTATATCTTCTCATAATGTAGTTGTTCATTAGAATATTAGTTTATATCATAAGCCAATATTTAGTTGTTATATCAACCTTAATAATATCGGCCTTTTTTTGGTTTATATTTTAAAAAATTAATATGTCAACAAGATATCAGATGGCAGATATTTATATGGTTATATTAATTATTAGAATATCTTTTACCCGATTTTATAATGTTTGGTTTGTTACATAGTGCCTATAATTTTCTCAATATCGGCCTATCATATTAAAAAATTTCGACCAGTGGTAGTATGCCGTAGAGTAGTTATTATATAGTATATAGCAGCAGGATAGTGAGTTAATCAAAACTATGTATAATATGGTATTATATAAAAATTTGGTATGGAATTTTTTTGCGTAACAATAGTCATAATAGTGATACTGTATCAAATTTTAATATCTGATATAATTATTAAAACTATGCTTATTGTCATTATATAATTTATATACAAAATGACAAAATAGATGCATAGCTCTAACTTTAACATGATTCAAAGTAATATTTTGCAAAAATTAATAATAGGTCTCACGAAGTCATTTTTTATATTTAAATAAAAAAAAAGCAAATCCGGCTTAAATTTAAAATTTTATTATTAAAAAAACTGAAGAATATTTAAATAATATTAAATAATCAATTTGGAGCCAATGTTTTACAATATTTTAGAAAAAAATGCTTCATAACTTTGTAAATATGTTGTGTAAAAAATGATTTGTTTTTAAAAACTTTGAAAGAGAAAGAAATTCAATCTGTGCATCTAAAAAAAGTTTGGGATATTTTTATATTAAATTTATATAATATATTTTGAATCAGTACGATCATCAAAATTTTAATAATAATGAAATATTAAGGGAACCTGATATAGTTTTGATTTATATAGCTGATGTAGAACCCACAGTAATATCATAGATAGTCACTACCTTAATAAATGTCCGCAGCTTTAGATATAATACAGAATATATACTTATATGGCATATCTTTATATGGCGTACGATATTTATACAGTGTACAATATTTATATAGCATATGGCATACAGGGGGCATCCAGAAATAACATATACAAGAGGGGGGAGGGGGTCTGACATAATATAATGATTTTCCTCGTAAGTAGGAGGGTCAAAAAAATATAACGCAATTTTTTAGAAAAAGTCATCTAAAAACTTATCCAGTGGTCCAAATTTAATGATTTTGGTAACATTCGATTCGTCTCGGTGAGAGGAGTCGAATGGTACCAATTTCATTTCATTAGGATTACTGGATTAACAGTTATTGGCCAAATATTATTTGTTATTATGTTTTCTTATAAAATAACTATAAAATCAATAGTTTTTTGTAAATAACTATTGATCCAGTAATCTAAATGAAATAATTTTGGTATCATTGGATTCGTCTCACTGAGACGAATCGAATGGTACCTAAATCATTCAAATCGGATCACTGTATCACAATATATTCAAGTTTTTGTAAAATTTTATATATAAACTTACGGATTTTGAAAAATTTTTTTATATAGAAGAGGGGGTGTCAAGCACTACTATGAGGGGGTACATAATGTTATTTATGGATGCCCCCACAATATTTAAATGGTATAAAATATTTATACGGCATGCAATATTTATATAGCATACAATATCTATACAGCATATAGCAATTCTACCTATACGCCAAAATGTGCTGTATGCTATAGTCATTGTGTCATGGGTAGCTACCCCTTAAGATTCTAAATGTCTGCAGCTTTATACACAATATATACTAATACTTGACTGCCTATATAAATGACTTATTGGTTTAAAGTTGCCTGCACTGTAGTAAAAAAAAATTATTTTTATAATTCAACTAGTATGACAAGTGGTGTATTCACACCACTTATCTTATTTAATAATTTTAGAATTTTTAAATTATCTTAATGCGTCAGATAGGTGCAAGCAAATTTGCCTGCAAAAGTTATATATATAGGTTTAAAAATATATATATAAAACATTATGTAATATTTCAATAATATTCATTAAGATTTAATGTTATTTTTATAAAAATTTAGTATAATTTAAAATTGATCGATTTTTATATAGTAAAATTAAATAATTATGTTATTACTATTTAAAAAAAAAACTCAAAAAACTCTTTCCATCGATCACTTGTACACATAATTTCTAAAAACTTTCTTATTTAAAACTAAGATAAGCTGGAGACTTTTAAGAAATCCGGAAGGGCAGTGTCATTAATCACCTGATTATTTTTTATCAGAGGCCTACTCCCCTTCCTCTTCCTTAATATATAAATAGTCAGGTTCTTATATATAATTTTAACTTTTTTTACCCCCCCTCCCCCCTAAAAAATCACCTGATTTTTGTTCTCCCCTAAGATGGCATCTATTATTTAGAATAGAGATCATAGACTATTTGCTAGTAGCTTCAGAGTTCATCACTTACCACAGGGACGGCACTTGTCATTTAGAGGCAAAGTTCATATACTGCCTGCTGACAGGCTTAGAGTTTATCACTTACCGAAAAATCTAGTACCAGAGCCAGCTCCCCAAAGCAGTAGAATAAGGAAATAACGAGTTTTCTGTTGAAGAACACACTTTCGCTTAAAACTACAAGTGGAAACTTCCTAATACTCCTCTTACCTTCCTGCTATTTTTTTCAAAATTTTCAACAAAAAGTGGAGATTTGACTTACCTCTCCAAATGATCGGCAGTATTTACTTTTCCAAATCCGGATGGACCCAGTAGAATGCAACCACGTGACGTGTTTGTTTACGAATACAGTTTCGGCGCTACTCTATACGATGTTGCTCCAGTCGGATGGTTTAGGGACATCCGAGGTTGGACGTATAGTCAGAAGAAGATATTAGTTAAAGTGTTGCTTTATAGTAGAAATATACAATAGTGCAATTGTTTTATAATTGTTTATTCAACCTACTACGGGTTATAATAGTGTATTCCCTTTTCCTTTTTCTATTAGTTTTTGTTTCTTTTTTTTGTTAGACTAGCCTTCGTGCTATACCATGTGGTTTTTTTTCTTTTTTGTTTTCCTCTTCCATTTTTCGTTTTTGTTCTTTTTCTTTTTGTATTCTCGTTTTCTTGGCTTTGATCTTTTTTTGTTTACCCTCTCTCCTTATTTGTCCTTAGTAAATTCTTTGTTAGTTAAAGGAATATGAAGAAGAGAAGAAGCCATTTTGGTATGGCACTTAGGCTAGTTTAACATAGCCTCTAGTTTTTAGATTCGTCTTCAAATTAGTGTGGCAGGTTGTGCTTGGGCACCGTTAAGGCAGCCGGGTAATATCAGATTTGCAAATTAGAAGTAAACAAGTGTATTATGTAGTGATATACTTAGTATTTTAATAAAATACTAGCGAAACTGCCTAAGTGAAAAAAAAAAATTTTTAAAAATTTTTAAATATGCACAACCCCTTAAAATATTACTAAATTTTTACTTTAAGTATTAATCCATATAAAAAAAATTATATTTATTCAATATTTATATTTAAAATACATATCTGATACGTATGTATATATACTGTATTTGTCCGAAAATAAGCTACCCTTTTTGGCCAAAAAGTTACACAAAAAATTGTGGGGTAGCTTATTTTCAGATTGTTAAATTTTTTGAAAAATTGAAAAACGTACTAATAAAAACTTGTCCAAATGGCATGAAATTTTTAATGTAAGTGTATTTCGTTACGCTGAACAACTTTACTTATTCGACCTTTAAAGTTTACATAGTAAAAAAAAAGATTTATATGTAGCGACTGTTAATGATTTTTTAAAAATTTTTCTAAAAATCCGGGGGTAGCTTCTTTTGGAGGTAGCTTATTTTCAGAAATCTACGGTACATATACATACATGTAATATGTATATATCAAATATATACAACCACAATACATTTGTATTACTAAGATATATATCTTCATTGTTTTGTATAGTAATAAACTTTTCACTTAAAGCGGAACTGAATTCAATAAATAGTTCATACTTTTTTTTAATTTATTTATTTCTATTTAATCTATTTATTTCTAATTTAATATTTTTATAAAAAAGCCAGTTGGCGTATATATTTTATCAATCTAATTTCAGATATTTAGATTCTATGGGTAGATACTCAAGCCAATTTAAACAGTATTGTTTTTCTTTCGAATTGACAAGAACTCTAACTTTTATTATAAAATATTAAAATTTTAAAGATGTACGCATGGCTTTTTTTTTAAAATCGATTACCGCAGTTAATAAATAAATAATTCTAGAAATTGCTTTTAAAATTTAAAGCAAACAACTCCTTTTGTAAAACAATAGCATGGGAATAATTAGATTTAAAAAAAAAGTTACTAAACTTTATTTAAAAATTATAATTATTTTTTAGATTCGATTAATGTAATGTGTGGCACAGTAATGCACAATAAGTATAAATTTGAGTTAGTGTTAATTATCAGTAATGTGATTTATACAATTAACATTCTACTACAATGTTATTAAAGTCTAACCAAATTAAATAAGATATCTTTTAGAAGGACCTCTCTTACCTTAAAATTAGATTTTGCAGGCAAATTTGCCTGCATAACGTATTAAGAGATATTAGTAACTTAAAGATTCTATTACAGAACTTAATATCTATTTTGGTATATAAGTTTGAGTAAGGTACATTGGAATTATCATAATCTCTATCATTAATTATCATAAAGAAATCTGTCACAGAATTTACTTACTAATATAGTATACATAGTAGTATTAGTATTGAAATTCTTATAATTTACTATAAGTTGCTGCAAAAATTCTGTTACAGAATTTATTTACTATTTGATAATCCTAATATGTAGCTAAGATAGGGTTGGTTGCATTAGTTTATTATGATTCCATTCTATGTAAAAAAATTCTGTCCCAGAACTTACTATTCTAATGATCTAGCATGATGTTAAAGTTGAGTTGGTTGCATTGGAACTATTAATACAAAATAAAAATGAACTTTGCATAGCCTAAACTTTGATATAAACATTATTCTATTAATTTATAGCAAAGTAAAAAATAAATAAAAAAAAAGGTAAAAAAATGTGATCAACTAACTGAAGTTTTCACATTCGTGTAATATAACATAAAAAGTCAATTTTGTGTATCCTAATCTTAGATGTAAACATTATTCTATTAATTTAATGTAAATTAAAAAAATCCTATAAAACAACCAAAGTTTTTTGATTCTATATAATGCAAACAAAAAATTAATTTTGTATAGCTTAATCTGAGATGTGAACATTATTTTATTAATTTACAGTAAATTAAAACAAGAAAAAAAAGAAACCAAAAAATCTGGAAAATAATACTCAACTTTTTCTAATGATCACTTGGATCAAATTTTACTAAAAAAACAAAAAGTTTTTTGTTGAAGCATTGTCTATACTTAATGTATAGTAGGATAATACAAAAAACAGTTTTTATAAAGGTTAGCTACTGCTTTGGGAACTCCTTTGTATATTTAGTATGCAAGCCAAAAGCATCTTTTTACAAGATAACTAGCAGAAGATAGTACTCTTAAATGCAAAATTTTGGTAAAGAGTAAAGATCTTCTTTATTGATGAAGTAATCTGTAGCTAAACAATAAAAAAACAATTTCTTTGAATTTACTTTTCTTTAAATTTAATACAAGTGATGTCTTACTTTCTTTGGACTTTTCAAAATTTTGCCAAAAGTAGAAAATCTAGCTTACCTCTCCAAAAGATTAGCAGTATTTACTTCTTCCTAATTAGGATTATGCCTATCTAATTGGAATTGATATCATAAAATAAACAATGAATAATGTGTTAGAGAACTGGAGAGTACAAATAATAAAATTTCTTTTTAGAACATTCCATTAGGTGTATAGTTATTTTTTATATATATATAGTATTTTAATATAGTGTTAGAAATCATATGTCCTCATGTTTTTATAAGAACATTACTTTTAATTTGAAAACATTTACAAAATTTAAAATGGGGGTGTTAGTAGAAACCAGGCAAATTGTTTTTAGTAAGTTTTTTTAAAACTTTAAATTAAAATATCTTAACAACTATTAAACCAAACTTGATAAATTTTTTTTATTTTAATTCTATAACTAAATAGAATTAAAATAAAAAAATTTTTATCATGTTTGGTTTAATAGTTGTTGCGATATTTTAATTTAAAGTCTAAAAAAATTTTACTTATAAACAATTTGCCTGGTTTCTATTGACACCCCCTCAAATGTTCTCTATTAAATTTTTTCGAGAACATTAAATTTGAAAAATATGTTCTCTATATAAATATATAAAGTAATAAAAATTATTTTTATAGTAGTTTAAAATAATTAAGTTTATAAAGGATCTTCTGTAACTCTACCCACTGATTATCTGTACCAGCAAATATGATAACACTTCAGAAATAAAGTTTCAAAGAAAAGTAGAAAAACCAAAAAAAACATGCAATCTGGTAGCTATTATTTAGGGATACAGTTAACTAAGTATCTGCTAATAGCTTTAGAGTTTGTCACTCACCACAAAACTGGCACTTGTTGTTTAGAAGTAAAGTTCATAGACTACCTGCTAACAAGTTTAGAGTTTATTACTCACCACAATTTGGAAAGTACTTGGCAGCTTGCTAATAGATTTTGGACTATATAGGAAGAACTAATGTCTTTACTATGGTTACAAGTAAACTCTTTGTAGTACTGTCAGTTCATGAAGAATTTTCAAAAAGTGGGCTTTTTGGCATACCCCCTCCAAAGATCTGCAGTGTTTACTGCTTCCAAAAAGAAAAGGCACTTACCATATTGGATACAATTGTTATAAGTGGCTTGGAAACAAGTAATATAGAAAGATGTGCAAGACTTATGGGAAAACCACTGAATGAAAATTCTAGAAGCTTTGTTTTTTAAGCAGTTCAGGTTATATGCATGCTTTTTGTTTAATATACTGGGATTTGGGCTGGTTAGACAGAACAAGGTTATTGATGTTAACAATTTTTATTTTAAAAGTCTGACAAGTTATTATAAAATAACCTTGTTCAGCTAACAGTTAGGCCTTAGATAAAGATTGTCTGGTAGTAGAAGGTTATCATGAAGTCTATATTTCTAGGACCCCGAAGAACTCTGATACAACTCAGATCCAAGTTTGTATAATTTTAGCAGTATTTTAGCCAAATAGATGTATAAAATAGAGCAAAGTTTGAAATTTTACTATATAAAAATGCAACGTTTGATGAATTTCTATACACAATTTCCTTTTTTAGAATCATTTGAATTGTATCAGAGTTTTTTGGGGTCCTATGTTTCTTCCTTTATGTAGTTTGTAATATATTATTCTCTTTTGTATGTAATAATATTAAACTAATAAATGAAAAAAAGCAAGGTCTCAGTTATAAACCAAAAAAAAATAATTAAGTTTATAAATATTTTTAGTTAATTAGTTAAAATAGATCCCTCATACCAAAATTTCCAAGAATCCCAACCTATGAAAACTTTTGAATTAGTATATTTGTATATAACAAAAACTCTATCTAGAAGCGACTTGGACCAAGGGTTTCAGATTGGATATGAGAAAACTGAAATAGAGCTAAAAAAGAACTCTTCTTTTGGGTTTGACTTTCCAAGTAGAAGACTTTATTACTATAGAAGACATAGTAGGGCTACAACACTAAACTTTTGTGTCAAAAAAGATGAAAGTATAGAAGTATAAATGGAAACTTACTTTTGGTCAAGTATACTATTTTCAAAGCATAAAATCTATGCTCTCTACAACTTTTGATACCTTCTTTATTTCTTTTTGGTTTTTTCAAAATTTTTGCCAAAAAGTGAGAAATCCAGTTTACTACCTCCAAAAAATTAGCAATATTTACTCTTTCCAATTTGGAAATATGTCTACTGAATCAGAGCCAGGTTATGAGCAAGTTTTGATATCTGTAAAATAAACAATGAATGACATGTGAGAATGATCTGGAGAAAACACTAAAAAAATTTCCGTCTTTCTAGAATTTTTTTTTAGACATAGTTTTTTCTTTTTTCTTTGATATACATATAATATTTTGACAAATGTGGATTTATACAGTATTATATACTTTAATTTTGAAGCACTAGTCTTTAGAAGTACTTAGTGCATTATCTTTTTCTTTTGCTCTTCATGGTTTTTTATATTTCTTTTTGTTAGTTTACATCATTAGCATAGAATTTTTCTTCATTTCTCTTATCTTACATTTTTTTAGTTTTTTTGTTAGTATTGGTTTTTTGTTTAGGTTTTGTAGTTACTTTCACCTTTTTTTATATCCTTTTGTCTTTCTCTTTTTCTTGTATGGTTAAGTTTTTATCTTGGATACTAGGTAGAAGGGATTTGAAGAGAAATCTTTTGTTACTCTTTGATATGGCTGACAAAGTTTATATTTGCTTTATCTGTAAGGTAGTGTGACCAGTCACATATAGGTGCTCTCAAAGTAACTGTGTGATGTTAAAATTTTAGTTTTAGATATTATATATTAATAGGCACTCAATACTGACTTAATAAAATATTGGCAAAACGTATCAAAGAGCTAAAAAAAAAAAAAAAATAAAGAACAATTTAGTTGTATTTGAATTACAAAAAAATTTTGGATAATAATTTATTGGTTTATTTATTTCTGGCTTTGGTAGTTTAGGTACAATATACAGTAGCTGTAAGTATAGCTACTTTATTATGTGTTGTAGCTGAAGTTGGAAATACCTGAAGCTGAAAATTTTAAATATTTTAATATGAAATTTACAAAAAATTTTGGAATGCATTATGTATGATTTTTTTTATAGTTAGATTAGAATTTAGGGTTAGAGTTTATAATAAAAGAGTATAGTTGGATTTAAGCAGGGCTTATAGTTTTAAATCAAGACCTCTAATTTCCAGCTTTAGCCATTTCCAGCTTCAGCCACAACATTATATAAACTTTAATATACATATAATAATATTATATAAAGAATTTTACTAACTATAACCAGGGTCCGCTAAAGCCTTGTACTCACGTGACTTTTATATGTAGATCAGCCAATCAGAATTATGAAATTTTGTTTATACGGAGAAGTCAAAAATCAAAAAAACCGCAAAAATATAAAAACGATAGTCTAAACCCGTTTTGGTGCATTAATAAAAAATGTAGAGAAGGCAATTTTACCTATATTTATACTTTCTCCTAACGGTAAACTAACCCTAACTCTAATTATAACTAAACTTTCAAAAGTCACGTGGGTACAAGGCTTTAGCGATCCCCTATAACTGGTAGTGATCATCACCGGTGTGCAATTAACCAATAAATTTGCAGGATCAGGTGTAACGTGCAAATCAATTTGTGTAACAAAAATAAAGATTTTTTTTAAAAAAATGCTAATATCTCAAGAATTCATCTATGAAACTACCTTTGACATTCTAACAAAAAAAATTCCTAGCTAAATTTTGTATAAATCAAACATCTTGCTAAAATCCCAGGCCTCACCCTAACCCTAAAGTAAATGAAATGAACTTTTTTTGTTTTATCATTATTGGTTATTTACATACTAGTGATGATCACCACCAGTTATTTGTAGTTAAATTCTTACATAAATATCAATTAAATCAAGATTTAATATATATTTTTAGAGAGCTAAACACATTATGATAATAATGTAAATTTAAAAAAAATACTTAGCAAATCTTTAATTACTATAATTTTAAAATTTTATAGTAAAAATTTTTGTATCAATAAATTCACTAAATTTACTATAGCAGTAAAGAATATTAAATTAAATTTACTATAATTATTTATTTATTTAAATATTAGATATTAATAGCTTATTTAAAAATTATATATAAAGTATGTTTTATTTTTATTAGCTTTGTTTATTTATTTTAGTTAAAGCAATTATTTTTATTTATAGGTTTTATATTTACCGCCATGGCGATGTACCGCCACTTCTTGATAAACCAATTAGAATGCAGAATCAGGTGTAATGTGAAATCGAAGCGATTAAGATTTTTTTCAAAAATTGGCTATAGCACGAAATTTTGCCTATGAAATCATCTCTTATGCACTAACAAAAAAAATTCCTCTCAAAATTTTGGGTTAGTATCTCTTTGCTAAATTGCTTTACTCTAACCCTATTCCTTATCCTAACTCTAACCCTCACCACATTCTACTCTAAACTAACGAATAATTTATTGTTTTGATTTCACGTTACATCAGACCTTATAGAGTGCGGTATATTGCATATGCAAAAAAAATCAAAAATTCTTTTTTTATTATTTTTTATTAATATTTTTTAATATATTAATAAAAATAAAAATAAAAAATAATTTAAAATATAAAAGTATAAATATAAGAGAAAGAATAAGGGATAGAGCATAAGTTAGAAGAGAATAAAAAAATATTTTTTCTATTTAAAGAATACAAAAAAATTTTTAGAACATTAAATTAAATAAATATGTTCTTATAAGAACATAAATTTCAAAACAGATTTCCAATACTATTTTGATAGAGTGTTTTTTATATAGTTCTATATAATTTTTATAGTCTAGCACAGGGATAATAGTGCTATTATCTTCTTTTTTTTGATTTTTTTCTTTCTTTTCATATTTTTTGTTATTTGAACTTGGTTTTCATTTAGATAGTAGAGGTTTTTTTTCTATTTGCTTTATCTTCTCTTTTATTTTCCATAATTTGGTTTGTTTTTTTTATTAATAGAATCCTTTACTCAAGAAGCTAGAAGAATAAGATTTAAAAAGAAGAAAATTATAATGCACTGTTGTAGATTCCTTTTATTGAAGTATTAACTAGATTGTGCAATACTATTAGTATAGAAATAAATTCTACTATAGCAAATCAAATATAGGTGCTTTTAGAAGTAACCAGGTTAGTTATTATTTGTAGATTAGAATAATAGCTATAATTAAACAGTTCAATAACATCTAACAAAAATATTAAAATAATACTGAATATAAAAAAAAAAATATAGCTAACTAACTAACTAAAGTTTTAAATTACATATAATGCAAACCAAAAATAAAAAGTTAGTCTTGTATACATAATTTTAGATTTATTAATTTATAGTAAATTAAAAAAATTTTAACTAACCAAAGTTTTAGATTCTATTTAATACAAAAACAAAAAATTAATTTTGTATATTCTATTCTTAAATATAAATATTATTTATTAATTTATAGTAAAGTTCAGTAAAGTAAAAAAAAAAAAAGAAAAATTCAATCAACTAACTAAAATTATTAGATTCTAAATAATGTACAATAAAAAATTAAATTTGTATAGCTTAATCTTAGATGTGAATTTTATTATTCTATTAATTTATAGTAAAGCAAAAAAAAACTGACTGACCAACTGAAGTTTTCAGATTCTACATAGCTAAACAAAAAATTAACTTTGTAGAGTTTAATTTTAGATGTGAATATTATTCTATTAATTTACAGTAAATTAAAAAAATCTAATTGACTAACTAAAGTTTTCAGATTTCATATAATGCAAAATAAAAACTCAACTTTGTGTAGTCTAATTTTGATGTAAATATTATTCTATTAATCTATAGTAAAATAAAAAAAAGGAAAAAACCTAATCTACTAACAGATGTTTTTAGATTATATAATGCTAAATAAAAATTAAATTTGTATAGCCTAATATTAGCTATGAATATTATTCTATTGGACCCAAACATCTACCATATGTTGCCAAAAATAAGCTACCTTTTTTGCTAATTTTTAACAAAAAAAACCATGGGTAGTTTATTTTTGGGTTATTTACTATTTTAAATAATTTAATAGATGATCCACCAGTCAACTGATGCATGATCATAGTGTAACGTGATGCAAATTACTATGTAAATCACTTATAGACGAAATGCCATGATCACCCAAGGAAAAATATTTTTCTTACTAAGTTAACGAGTCATATTACTAATTGAAAGTTGTAGAGCTCGTCGAGACGCATCCAACGATAGTTAGATCATCAAAATCGGCCCAGTAGATGCGGAGATATCGTCGAAAAACGATTGGGCGACTATATAAAATTCTATGTAAACAAACATTTGTATACATAAAATTTTACATAGTCGCCCAATCGTTTTTTGAATATAACACAGCATCTACTAGGCCAATTTTTATGATCTCACCACCTTTAGATTCGTCATAATGAGCTCTACAGCTTTCAATTAATCGGTATGATTCATTAACTTAGTAAAAAAAATATTTTTCCTTGGATGATCGTGGCATTTCTGCTATAATAATCTATATTATAGGTAGAAATGCCACGATCACCCAAGGAAAAATACTTTTTTTACTAAGTTAATAAATATGCCGATTAATTGAAAGTTGTAGAGCTCATTATGACGAATCTAAAGGTGGTGAGATCATCAAAATTGGCCCAGTAGATGCTGAGTTATCTTCAAAAAACGATTGGGCGACTATGTAAAATTTTATGTAAACAAATATTTGTTTACATAGAATTTTATATAGTCGCCAATCGTTTTTCGACGATATCTTCGCATCTACTGGGCCGATTTTGATGATCTAACCACCGTTAGATGCGTCTCGACGAGCTCTACAACTTTCAATTAGTCGACATGATTCATTAACTTAGTAAAAAAATATTTTTCCTTGGGTGATCGTGGCATTTCGTCTATAAGTGATTTACATAGTAATTTGCGTCACGTTACACTATGATCATGCATCACTTGACTGGCGGATCATCAATTAAAGCACAACAATGAGGTGGCTTATTTTCAAATATAAAACCTTAACAAGTAAAATAAATAAATAAATATGCTGTAGACAAAAATAAGCATGCTGTAGACAATAAATAAATATGTTATAAACAATAAATAAATATGCTGAAAAAAATCAGTGGTAATTTATAAAGTGATTTTTGGTTAATCGATTATTTCTGCTATATAGTAAAGTCTAAATTTTACTAAGCAAATCGATTAAAGTTGTATAAGTAAACTTGTTCAGCAAATCAAAAAAACACATACCCTGAAAATTTTATATAAATCAGAGAACTTTTTATTATTTGACTTTTAATTTTTATATTCAATTCCTTTTTTTTACAAAAAACACTATTGAATGTAAAAATTAAAAGTCAAATAATAAAAAGTTCTCTGATATTATATGAAATTTTCAGGGTATGTGTTTTTTGATTGCTGAACAAGTTTATTTATACGACTTTAATCGATTTACTTAGCAAAATTTAAACTTTACTATATAGCAACATTAATCAATTGTAGGGATAGCTTATTTTCAGAACTAAAAATTTTGTTAATTATCTTTTGGTGCGACAAAAAGGTAGCTTATTTTCAGATCAAAGGCATTTTTATATTTTGGATCAAAACTGGGGGTAGTTTATTTTAGGAGCTAGCTTATTTTTAGAAATATATGGTAGTATAAATATCATACTTAAAAAGCAAAAAAATAGTCTTTTGCAATTATCTTGGTATCTAGTAGCCCAATTTGAATGATTTTTTTTTAAAATAAAATGAAGCCCTTAGTTAGGCACATTTAACAAAAAAAGGTTATTCAATTTTGATTACTAGATCAAAAGTTACTTAAGTAAATATAGTTTTTTTGTTATTTTTAGCAAATTAGATTAAAATTGGCCAAAATCTAGTTATGACCTATATGAGAGATATCTGGGGTCTTATTCTATTAATTAAAGTAAAAAACCCCCAAAAAAAAAGCTGACTGACTGAAGTTTCAAATTCCATATAATATAAAACAAAAAATTAATTTTGCATAGTCTAATCTCAGATATAAACTTTATTTATTAATTACTTATTAATTTTAATAAATTAAAAAAAATCTAACCAACTAACCAAAATTTTTAGATTTTATTTAATGCAAAATGAAAATTAACTTTGTATAGCCTAATTTTGATATAAACGTTATTCTATTAATTTCAAAAAAATCTGTTTGACTAACTGAAGTTTTCAGATTCTATATAAAGCAAAATAAAAAATCAACTTTGTGTAATCTAATCTTGGATATAAATATTATTCTATTAATTTTTAGTAAATTAAAAAAATATAACCAACCAATCAAAAGTTATAAAATTTAATACAACAAAATAAAAAATCAACTTTGTATAGTCTAATCTTAGATGTAAACATTATTCTATAAATTTATAGTAAATTAAAAAAAATCTAATCAACTAACTAAAGTTTTTAGATTCCATATAATACAAAACAAACAATCAACTTTTTGAGTAGTCTAATTTTGATATAAACATTATTTTAAAAAATCTGACTATTGGCTGAAGTTTTTAGATTCTACATAATGCAAACTGAAAAATCAACTTTGTGTAGTCTAATTTTAGATACAAACATTATTCTATTATTTTACTGTAAATTAAATAAAAAATTCTAATTAACTGATCAAAGTTTTCAAATTCCATATAATGCAAAATAAAAATCAACTTTGTATGATCTAATTTTAGATGTAAATATCACTTTTATTAATTTACAGTAAAGTAAAAAAAAAAATAAAAAAATTTAACTTATTGACCAAAGTTTTCAGATTTATGTAATACAAAATAAATCAACTTTGTATAATCTAATCTAAAATGTAAACATTATTTATATTATTTTATTAATTTATAGTAGATTAAACAAAAACTATTTAACTAACTAATTAAAGTTTTCAGATTCCACATAATGCAAGATAAAAAATCAATTTTTTGTAGCCTAATTTTAGTTGTGAANTCTACATAATGCAAACTGAAAAATCAACTTTGTGTAGTCTAATTTTAGATACAAACATTATTCTATTATTTTACTGTAAATTAAATAAAAAATTCTAATTAACTGATCAAAGTTTTCAAATTCCATATAATGCAAAATAAAAATCAACTTTGTATGATCTAATTTTAGATGTAAATATCACTTTTATTAATTTACAGTAAAGTAAAAAAAAAAATAAAAAAATTTAACTTATTGACCAAAGTTTTCAGATTTATGTAATACAAAATAAATCAACTTTGTATAATCTAATCTAAAATGTAAACATTATTTATATTATTTTATTAATTTATAGTAGATTAAACAAAAACTATTTAACTAACTAATTAAAGTTTTCAGATTCCACATAATGCAAGATAAAAAATCAATTTTTTGTAGCCTAATTTTAGTTGTGAACATTATTTTATTAATTTATAGTAAAGTAAAAAAAAAAAAACTAATCCACTAACTAAAGTTTTTAGATTTTATATAATACAAAATGAAAATCAATAATCTAAAATATGAACATTATTTTATAATTTATAGCAAAAAAAAAAAAAATAACTAACTAAAGTTTTCAGAATCCACATGATGCAAAATAAAACATTAACTTTGCATGACCTAATCTAAAATATGATCATTATATTATTAATTTATAGCAATTAAAAAAAATCTGACTAACTAAAGTTTTTAGATTCCATGTAATACAAAATGAAAAATCAGCTTCATGTGGCCTAATTTTAGTATTATTCTATTAATTTAATGTAAAAAAATCTAACTAACCAATCAAAATTTTCAGATTCTATAATGCAAAATAATCAATTTGTATGACCTAATTTTAGATATAAACATTATTCTATTAATTTATAGTAAAGTAAAAAAATCTAACCACTGATCAAAGTTTTCAGATTCTATATAATACAAAACAAAAAATTAACTTTGTATAGTTTAATCTAAGATATTAATATTATTCTATTGATTTCTAGTAAAAAGAAAAAGAAAAAAATAAATTCTACTGACTGAAGTTTTTAGATTCCATATACTGTAATACAAAATGAAAAAGCAACTTTGCATAGTCTAATCTTAAATATGCAATTACTTTATTAATTTATAGTAAAGTAAAAAAATCTAATAACCAACTAGAGTTTTCAAATTTTGTATAATACAAAATAAAAAATCAACATTGTATAGTCTAATCTTATATGTAAGCATTATTCTATTAATTTAATGTAAAAAAAAATTTAACTAACTAATTAAAGTTTTTAGTTCTATGTAATGCAAAACAAAAAATCAACTTTGTGTAGTCTAATTTAAAATATAAATATTATTTTATACCAACCAACAAAGTTTCAAATTTTATATAATTCAAACCAAAAAAAACAACTTTGTATGGCCTAATCTGAGATGTAAATATTATTTTATTAATTTATAGTAAATTAAAAAAAATATCACAATAAATTATAGGCTAACCAAAATTTTTTTACAATTTAATTACATTTTTGATTGCAGCTAATAAAAGGTTAAAGTATACAAACCCAAAATTAAATCATATAGATAAAATTGTTAAATTCAATTCTGTTATTATTATTAATACATATATATAACAAAGGGGTTACTATTTCCACCATGGTATTTTGCTATTTTCACTATAGTTATACAAGATTTCTATTTTTAGAATTCAAAATAATATATGCACTTATATTACACAAAGGCCCAGTGCATTGATTTGCAAAAATAATTTTTGGTTACATGCTACTAATGTTGTGTAATGTAATACAAGTCTTATTTTGGTAACCTAACCCTGAGTTGGCCGATATTAAGCTTAATGCTAGTAGGCACTATCATAATAATGCCACTGGCGGATTAGAAATAATTCTGGCCCACTCAAACCCTAAATCTAGGAACCCTAAAAACTAACCAATCACAGTACATATACTGGTTCACAACATATGCACATACATTGCACAAAGGCCCAGTGCATTGTTTTTGCAAAAATAATTTTTGGTTACATGCCGCTAATGTCATATAACATTACACAAGTCTTGTTTTGGTAAACTAAATCAAGTTGTGCCAATTGAAAATATTATAATTAAAATTATAATATACAATATTATATTAAAATCTAAAAATAGAAACTTTTCGTGTAACTATAGTAGAAATAGCAAAATACCATGGTGGAAATAGGCAGTCCCTATAACAAATTATATATAAAAATAAATTTCTATATATTGGTCATGTTTCTAAAAATAATGAATCAAAAATGTTCCAGCAAACAAACTTTGTTTTAGGTATATAGATTATATCAAAATAATATACAATAAGAAAATCTGACTGACCAACCAAAGTTTTCAGATTTCACATACCATAAATTCTTGAAATAGCAGGTATTTGCATACTATTTTGACTATGTGTACATGTCACTCTGGTTATACCACTAGCTGGATTAACTAACAGCTGGTTATATTGATACTTTTTTTAAAAAAAATCTATAATGTTAAAAATTCATTGGTTATACTAACAATCATAAAAGATATTGATTATAACAACATACCAACAATTTTAATATTAAAAAATTATTTGAGATAATTTTTATTGCTGGATATAGCAACAATTTTTATAAACTGACTGTCGTTATAGGTGTACCAATCCAATTAATTTTTTAAATTTGCTTTATACTAAGCTTAGCATGAAACAATAAGCATAAAATAAATTCATTTCATCATTTTATACAAATATATAATAATTTATTTTATGCTAAACATAAAACTTATTCATTTTGTGCTAAAATAAATTCATTTTGCTAAGTTTATTATTCTTAGTATAAGCTTAGTGAAAACAAAAAAAATTACTCTACCTAAACTAACATATCTATGCAATTTCAATATAATGTCGGTATAGATAGAGATAGTTATTAAACTGACATCTGGATATATCGACAATTTTTCTATTGCTGGAAAATGTCGATATAACCAGAGTGACATGTATATTATTTTTAATTTGAATATACCTATGGGTGTTATTTCAAGATAAAGTATTAATTCTGAAATATAATTGTTACTAATGTTATAAACAGATGAATAAGTATTAGGTAAATATCTAATACTTACTTTTTGAGGTTGTGCTATTTTAGGAGCACATAAGTATTATTTTGAAAATACTTATACTATTTTTAGCGACATAATTTTTGAAATAATGTTCCTGCCCACTATTTCAAGAATTTACGGTAATGCAAAATAGAAACCATCTTTGTGTGGCCTATTAAAATATAAATATTATTCTATTAATTTATAGTAAAAAGAAAAAATCTAACTCACTAACCAAAGTTTTTAGATCCGATATAATACAAACCAAAAAATTAACTTTTTATAGTCTAATTTAAGATATGAATATTATTCTATTAATTTAAGGTAAATTAAAAAAAATATTGCAATAAGTCAAAGGCTGTCCAAAAATTTTTGCAATTTAATCATATTTTTAAATATAAAGTGAGTATAGGTATTATGGCGCAGCTAACTTTTATGGCTGGTATCACATAATCTAAGGATCAGAATCGAACATTTTTGGTATCATTCAATTTGTCACACCAAGATAAATCAAATGGTACAAAAATCTTTCGATTCTAATCACTAGATCACACGATATTGCAAATTAAAAAAAGCTAATAAATCAACAAATATTATATGTGTACCAATTATGACGCACAAATGATATATCATGATCTAGTGATCAGAATCGAACGATTTTGGTACCATTCTATTCATCTCAATGAGACAAGTTGAATGGTACCAAAATCATTTTATTCTAGCTACCACTTCACAAGTTACAAGCAATAAAAGATTAAATTTTAAAAGACTAAAAAAAATAAATTTGATGCATTGTTAGAAAATTTTTTATAGGGGTGTGGCGACATAGTGTAGTTGGATTGTTGTCACCCCCCAAGTAGTTGTAACAAAAGGTACAGAGTTCGAATCCCACTGGAGACGATTTCGAAAAATTTATCTGCATTACGGTAACCTGGACTCTGAGCCTGGATTTACAAATCTGTATTTCAGGTTACACCAACTTGTATTGGGAGCTCTAGAGCTGTGTTACAGAACTAGGGCAGATAAATCCTGGGGAGCGCTGGCACTGTGCTATGCATAGAACCGTAGGACAAAGGAAACCATACTTGGCAAGACCTGAGCAAAGAGGTAACTGACTTCGATGGTACTTAAACAGAAATCGGACGGGATGGACCGGAAGCGGACTGACTGAGAAGCGGACTGACCAGAAGCAGACTTATGACAAAAGGACCTTTGGCGGGCTCTACCAATCAGACCGCCAGAAGTCGCTCCGGAGGAAAAGGACATGTGTTACGGAAGCATGTACCAAGGAGAAGGAGACCTTGGTTCGCCAGGCAGACCACTCCTTCCGGGTCCTCGGCATTGGGAGTAGGAATGCAACTGGGGAAAAGAAAGCGAGGTAGGGGAAAAGGAAGCAACCGGAAAGAAACCAGAAGAGGAACGGGAGAAGTACTAGGGTTGGTAAACTTTGCAAGGGCATGCACTGTGCTATAGATACTAGTAAGAAGGTAGTGGCTTGAGAAACGGGCTAGTTTGCGGCAGCATTAAAAAGATGGCTTGTGATACTAACCTGGTTGCGGCAGCACTACATGTACCATTAGTGGACAGGTTAGGTGCAAAAACCAGGTTAAATATATGAGTGGGACATATAGGATACTTTGGTAGGTTTAGGTCGTAGATAAAATAGTCTAAGTTTCGGTACTTGGTAGTTGTAGTAATCCAGTGCAATATTCATAGATGTTGTAATGATAACTATGCTTAATAAAGATCCGAGGCATGACCTCACCTTAACAATAAAAAAAAAATTTTTTATTAAGTAAATTGACCTTCATTAATAAGACAATTTTATTCATAGTTATATCTTCTATTTATCTCTAAATTTTCATAAAAATCAAATAATATTTTATTAGGGTTTGCTATTTATCGCCTGCAGTGATCATCACTAGCATCATGTGATCAAGCTCGACCAATAAAAATTAATAATTTTTTTAATTTATCGTTATTTAATTTATTTATATATTAATACGTTAAATTTTATCAATTTTTAACAAATATAATAATCATTGCATGACAAATATAAGTCACGACAGATTATTATTGCTAAGCCCGTTCTAAATTTACCTTAACCAACCAACCCTAAATTCTACATAACCTTAATTGGTGATTAGCCAGTCAGCTGATGAATGATCATAGTTTAATATGACGCAAATCACTATGTAAATCACATATATAGTGAATACGAAAAATTTCTAACGTTCGTTTAAGGAAAACTTTTTTATACTAAGTTCATCGTCCTTGTCGACTAATTGAAAATTGTAGAGCTCGTCATTGTGGTCCTAATGGTAGTTAAATCATCCAAATTGGCTCACTGGATGCTGAGATATCCTTAAAAAACGCGTCAACGACTATAGAAAATCTCTATATAAACAATGTATTGTTTATATAGAGATTTTCTATAGTCATTGATGCGTTTTTTAAGGATATCTCAGCATCCACTGGGCCGATTTGGATGATTTAACTACTGTTAGGACCGCAATAATGAGCTCTACAATTTTCAATTAGTCGACAAGGACGATTAGCTTAGTATAAAAAAACTTTTCCTTGGACGAATGCCATATTTACTATATATGTGATTTACATAGTAATTTGCGTCATGTTACACTATGATTATTCTTCAGCTGACTGGCGAATCACCAATTAACTAACTAACCCTAAATTCTACACCACGTAACCTTAACGAACTAACCCTAAATTCAACACCTAGTAACCTTAACTAACTAACCCTAAATTCTACACCATGTAACCTTAACTAACTAACCTAAATTCTACACTGTGTAACCTTAACTAACTAATTTTAAATTCTACATCACGTAACCTTAACTATAGATGCTTGATGAAATTATTTTTGAATTGACAAATAGTTTCGTCATTTTGCGATTGTGCCAAAAATTTTAAGAAATTTTTTTATAAACTCAGATAGCATACTCCTTAGAATAATATTCTATTTCAAAATTAATTTCGTCACTAATAATTATAGATCGAAATAATTTCGTCAAGAGTTTCGTCAGGTTTAATTTTGTCTATTAATAAAATCAATTTCATCAAGCATTACTAACTTTAACTAACTAACCCTAAATTCTACACCTTAATTAACTAACTAACCTTAACTAGATAAATGCGGATGTTAGTACATGGACGAAAGTACCAACTAACGGAACGGGTGACTTCAAGAACACAGAACCCAGTGATGATCACGAATTATCCCTCGATATAATCACATATGATGTAATTACATTACATCACATCATATTTGTGTAACAATAATTATTAATCAAACGTACCATCGATTGATTTTTGATAACTGTATAATTATTGATACCCAAAACCCAAAAGACCTCAAAAAAATCTTTCGTGACGAAGTCAGCCTTATAAGTAAAGCTTAAGTTAAGTTATAATAATTTTTTAAGTTATCTCGGCTTTTTGAGTTTCTTTAGCACTTGATTATGCTTTAAAATTTTACTTAAGCGTTAATACCAAAAATCCTTAAAGAAAACTTTTTGTTAGTGCAATTTCAGAATTTATGAATGAGTTATGCCCAATTTGTTGGGGTTTGGTTCTTTGTATTGGATAAGTGGAAATTTAATATGATTTTTTTTTTCAAATCGTTATATTTAATACAATATAGCTTGTAACGATTTAGGTTTTTAATATTATATAACTACGGATATTTGAAGGTAAATTTGTCTGCTCATATTATTGTTATATGAAATATAATTTAAAAAATAGATTAATTGTCAATTTCTTTTTTACACTAATATATGAAAGGCAGGTGCATGTAATAGTTCAAACTTCTATTTATGAAATTACCCTTTTGCGTTCTAACTAAAACTCTTGCCCTAACCTTATTCTAACTTTAATCTAATTTAATTTCTATTTAATTTTTTTTATTACCTTAACCTTATCCTAACTTTAATTTTGATTTAATTTTTTTTATTATATTGGTTTATTAACTATACTCGTGTTTCATACGCTAGTATAAATTAAGAAATTTTCTAATTTATTTATTTTATTTATTTATTTATTTATTCAATTAAAAGTGAAAATTTAGTATTGCTTCGGGTCCCATTGCTTCATGCAGGAGTTGCCTAAAATATTTAAAAGTAAGTATTAATTAAAATTTTGTTTGATTTGTTTTATTAAAAAAAAAAGCAATTAATTACCTCTTCCACAATTTCACAGTATAAAACTATATGTTCTACTAGTTTGTTAAATGCATTACTGTCATTTTTAACAAACCGTCGCCTCCACATATAGTCAAAAAAATAAGTATCATATAAGTCCTTAACTGTTCCATACCGTGGAAGAGATGACTTTACTGCACGCCAGGTTGACTCAATTGTATTCGTATGAACTTCTGTTTCAGGGTCTTTAAAATTTTTTGAATGGTTGACTGTTCCATGTTTCTATCTGTGCTTTTCGAAATCTTCAGTCTGGTAAGCTGCCCAACAATTACTATATATTGTAGTTCCTTTTTCTACATATTCCTCTAAAATTTTTGTTAACGTTTCTTTTGTACGATCAGGAACACATACCAAAAATATTTTGTTCGAACCTCTCTCAACACCTCCAAAAACCCACTGCCCTACTACCTTTTTTCCTTTATTATACTTACGTTTACCGAATTTACTTTCATCAATTTCTACAATTTTTCCTTCACCTCTGATTTTTTTATACTCTTGATTCATTAGTACGATGCAACATACTTTACGACAAAAGTTATACCAATCGACCATAGTTTGAGCACTAAGACCAGTTTCACATACGGCAAATTTTTGAGGTAATTTATATGACCAGCAAAATATAATTTTGGCAATTTGATCAAGTGAAGGTTTGGATTTTGCTAGCCATGTTCCTGATCACGAAAGATTTACATGCCCACATGCTGTTCTTGAAGTGCAGATCCATTTATAATTATCTTTACGGGAACAGTCTTTTACCTTACGCATGGGGCTTTCGCATTTAGAGCAGAAACGTACTCTAGGAAGAATACCAAGATCTTCAAAGAAAAGCACAGCCTGTTCTGTGGTTTGGGTATTATTATAGATATCATAGTAGGTTTTTACTGATATAGGTGAAGATGATGATGTTTCTTCACTTTCTGCCATATTTTTTTTTTAATTAGATTTGAATGATTTATAATAAAGATGAAAATTGGCACCAATTCAAAAACGACAGCTATTTCTTTTTATAATATTTGGATAACTAACAAAAAAGATATCCAGAAGCATTAAAATGCAATGGAAGTATTTTTTTTTTTTTATCTTTATGAATTCGTTATGCATTTGAATTGATTAAATTAATTTGATTTTTAATGCTTAGAACTAGTGATGCGATAAAATCATTCCAATGATGTTACAGCTTAAGCCGTAACATCATTGGGACGATTTATAATATTTGGATAAAAAGATATCCAGAAGCATTGAAATGCAATGGAAGTATTTTTTTTTTTTTATATCTTTACGAATTCGTTATGCATTTGAATTGATTAAATTAATTTGATTTTTAATGCTTAGAACTAGTGATGCGACAAAATCATTCCACTGATGTTATAGCTTAAGCCGTAACATCATTGGGACGATTTTACCGCATCGCTACTTAGAACTAAATTATTATGTACGAATATTAATTTTGCCAGAAAGTTATATTAAGGAGATTCATTAATAACTCCTGGTTGATTGCATTATATGCATAAGTGCGATATCGAATTTATTAATTTTTTAATTTATTATTCGTGATATTATATTTAAATAAATAAAAAAATCAATAAGATTATTTTGTGTTAATTTATTTAATTCATATATCAAATTATATATGTTATATGCATAAGCGTGTCATTGAGTTCAATAATTTTTAATTCGTTATTATTCGTGATATATTTATTAAAATAAAAAAATTCAGGGTGATTATTTATGCTGCAAATTTATTAAATTCACATATCAAATTAAATATTTAATCACATTATGTGTATAAGCGTAGCATGATTTAAATAGCCTTTTAATTTATTCGTAAGATTATATTTATTAAAATAGATAAATTAACTGAACTTATTTAATAATTTATATATACATAATATGTTATGATATTCGTGATGTTTTTTAAAAATAAATTATTTGTTTGTTTATATTTATTAATTAATTGCATACATCATATGGGTGACAATTTACTATTTATATATTCACGTGATGTCGGTTAAATGGCTGTCGAAAAAATGAGATCTACTTGTTCTAGATAATGTCACAAAGTTTAAGTGCAAAGTTGATTTTTCGTTTTGCATTACCCACCGGCCCCTTTTTTTAATAGTTTTTTTTTAAAAAAAATCTTAATATGCTGATAGAGAAATCAACACAGTTTCTGATTTTATATTATGCAAAGCGAAAAATTGAGTAAAAATAGTGATGGCGCAAAAATTTGGAAGATCAGTGTGTAACATACAACAAAAAACTCATAAATCCGCAAGAAAAATTAACCTTTTGTTTACTGTAAGTAAAAGTAATTGTTTTTGAATTAGTCACGGGACCGCCAAATTTTTGCGCCATCATTTAGCTATTAGAAGTTGTCACCTGACATTTGTTTACATTTTCCGACAAATCAAAATTAATATGTGATTATATCGAGGGGATAATTCGTGATCATCACTGGGTTCCGTGTTCTTGAAACTTCCCTAACGGAACTATAACAATTACGAAATGCACTGGAGCAGTTATCTAAAGAACCCAAAAAGAGAAACACAAAAGTTAGCAGCGATAGTAAATGAAATGAAACCAAACTGAAGACAAAAGATGGTCCAATGAATGAAGCACCGATTAACGATACTAGCAACGTGCATCAATGATGAAAAGCACTAAAACCATTATCTAAAAGACTTATAAAAGAGTGAAAGAAAAAATACTGATCAAAGGTATTACGAATGAAGCACCAACTAACGACACCAGTGATATATACCAATGACGAAAAGCATTAAACAGCTACCTGAAACTCCTAAAAGGAGAGAAAACGTGAAAGTTAGTACTATATCAAAAATAAACAAAATGAAAAGAACACTAAATTAAAGACACCAGCGATGAAAGGCTTACCGAAGTGGATGAAGCACTGACTAGAGACACCAATAACGCACTCCAACTGAGGAACAAAAAAAAGAAAGACACGAAATTTAGAACCAAGTGAAATGAAAAAAAAGCAACACGAACCACGAAGCTAATGATAAAAAACACACCGAAATTGAACGAAGCACCTTCCAGCAAAAATTAGTAGTAGCGAAATCAACTATGACATCAGTGACGTCACCAATAGCACCTTCTAGCAAAAATTAGTAATAGCAACCATCAGAAAATTTTATACATAGATATTGATCGATATATAGCACATAATCGTTTTATATTGATTATAAAATATTGTTATATATCGATTAAAATATTGTTATATATCGATTAATTGGATAAAAATTGATATATGGGGCGCAGGCAATAGAAACAGCCCATTTTTACAAATTTTTTGAAATCGAGTTTTTTATTAGATTTATATAAATTTTGACATGGTTGACATTTTTCAATTAAAAATGAAAGTCGATTTGCATAATAAAAATCAAGATAATGTTAAAGAAAAATTACATGAGGCTACATAGAGCCAACACGTCACGATATTACCCGATAGTCACATGTTACATTTAACCAATCAAAATCATGAAATTTGATTAATCCCGAATCAGTCCGAAAATCAAAACAAATGATTAAACTCAATTATTTCAAAATAAAATATATGTAAAAATGGGCTGTTTCTATTGCCTGCACCCATATATCTATAATCAATATATATCATAATATTGTTATATATCAATTAATTGGATAAAAGTCAATATATATCTATAATCAATATATATCATTTTTTATATTAAATCGTTATATATCTATAAATCGATTATAATTATAATTATTTGAAACGATATATGACGATTAGTAGATCTTTAATGATTACATAGTGTTTTGACTGCATCACGAAAATTTCAACCCAAATCACTAGGTAAAAAAAAAGAAAAAAAAGTTCAAAATCACTTAAGCCTATTTGATCTGTAAGCTACCAAGGATCATAAATATATATATCACAAAGTGTGCCAAAAACT
>QKWP01000521.1:201965-221199 GCA_003550325.1 Gigaspora rosea | reverse complement strand
AAATTTTATAAAATTTTATATATAAAATTTTTAAATAAAAGTTCAGCCGGCCGGGTCATTTTTTTTGTCTCATGTTATGAGAACCAAATAATTAACTTTATATGGCCTAATAATAATAAATAAAAAAAAATTTATAATTAAATTGCGAAAACTTGCGAAAACCTGTAAAATATTCAAAAAACATGATTATATGAATATAATAATTATTAATTGATATCATATCAGATATATATCGATTAATATCGATATATATCGATTACTATCGATTACTATTATTATCAATAGTAATCAGCAGGGGTGATGGGTATCGATATATATCTTACCAGTTAGTAATCGATATATATCTATATATTAAATTTGCTAATGGCACCAACTACGACACACAAACGACAATGACTTAAAAATTTGCTAAAAAAATTATAGTTAGTAAAAAAAAGAAAGCTATGTAAATTATGTAAACAAAAAAATACTTATTTATGTGCTGATCCGTGTAATAGGTGATAATCACTAGCAGCGATATGTAGTAATTTTGTTTTTATTAATTGATTTTTATAAAATACATTTTTGTACCCAAAGAATCTATTATGACGCAATAAGTTTTTTTACAAATGACTATTAGTAAAAAATTATCCGATTTTTATGAAAATTTAGAGGTAAGTAAAATTTCTTATGATAACCAAAATTGTCTTAATAATGAAGGTTGATTTACTTAATAAAAAAAGCCACTATCAACATTCTACGATTAGGTTTTTATTAAAGCTTAAAAATCAAAAATTTTATTTATTTATTTAGGCATCAATATCTAGTGACCCAGTAATCAGAATCGGATGATTTTACTACTATTCGATTCGTCTCGCTGCGACGAATCGAATGATAGTAAAATCATCCGATTCTGATTACTGGATCACAAGATATCACGTGTGCGTCATAATTGGTAGTGCAATATAATACCAATATCCACCTTAGCCAATAAAAAGTTAAAATATACAAACCCAAAATTAAATTATATAATATAAGATAGATAAAATTGGTACTATATAGGGTGTGGTCAATTAAAACAGCCCATTTTTATAATTTTTTGAAAAACGAGTTTTATTAGATTTATATAAATTTTGACATAATTAATATTTTCCAATTATAAATGAAGTCGATATATATAATAAAAAATCAAGATAATATAAAAGAAAAATTACATGAAGCTGCATAGAGCCAGCACATTATGAGGCTACCCGATAGTTACATGTTATCTTTAGCCAATCAAAATCGTGAAATTTGATTAATCCCGAATCTAATCCGAAAATCAAACCAAATGAATAATTTCAATTATCTCAAAATAAGATATATGTAAAAATGGGCTGTTTTAATTGACCACACCCCATATATTCCCAAAAATATGCTATCT
The DNA here is from genome assembly GCA_003550325.1 of Gigaspora rosea. NCBI lineage: Eukaryota > Fungi > Glomeromycota > Glomeromycetes > Diversisporales > Gigasporaceae > Gigaspora > Gigaspora rosea. The sequence goes on along the minus strand of QKWP01000521.1, from coordinate 219,797 downwards.
TTTTTAGTTAAAAAATTACACAAAAAAATGTAGAATAGCTTACATTTCTAATAGTAATCACGTTGTAATTATATGAAATCATGTGATTAACCAATCAGGATTGTAAACAACGAGAACTAACCAATTAGAATTAGCAATTTTGTGTCCTATCTAAGTAAATTTAGGTCTATCTAAGTTTTTTTTTATCAATATATGAAGGTGGATTTTTTTAAATATTATAAGTTCTAGAATTTCATGATTATGAAAATAAGGGCTCATTCTACGTGATACCAAATTTTTGTTAAAATTGGTCATAGTTCTAAAAAGTTTTATTAGGAGTATGTATTTAATTTCTATATAAAATCTTATAGTACTATGTAGATCATATGAAAATTGATCTACGTCTACCCTACCCTTAAATTTTTTAAAAATTGAATATGTACTACTGACAGATTTTTTGAAATTTTGGAAAAAGATTAGGGTAGCTTATTTTCAGAGTAGTTTACTTTAAAAATATATAGTAAGTTTAATTTTGTTATTATTATTAATATTTTAATATGATAAATAATATATCAAAATAAATTTTCTATATACTAAACACATTTCTAAAGATGATTACTCAAAAATGTTCAAATAAATAAACTTTGTTTTAGGTGGTATAGTTTATATCAAAATGATATAATATGCATATAGCTTCAATTATTAATTAAATAAAGAAAAAAACCAATTAGCATGCAAATTAATATCAATGTAAGGAGTAAATTATTTTAGTATATTTCAGTAATAAATAGAATAGTAAAAAATAAACTATTACTATATAATTAGTAAAAGTATCAAAATTTTAAACATGATAATTTGTATATGAGATTACTATATAGCGCTCAATAAAGTACCCTGGGTATTAACCAGAAAACTTGTGTTAACTACAAATAGTACCACTGGGTACTGTATATGGTTGTAAGTACTATGTATAGAGTATAGTGTTCAGCAGAAAATGTACTATATTCAGCAGATAGTATACTTTATAATCATAAACTTTCTTAGTACTCAGGTTTAAATAAATTTTTAAGGCTCTGTGAACAATATAGTACCAGGGTATATATCAATCTTCAAGGTCATTAAACTAATAAGTACCCAGGTACTAATATATAAGAGTTTGGGTGTCCAGGATTATGCGATGCGATAAGGTAAATTATGCAATACGATCAGGTCATTTATGCGATAGGTGCAAAATGATTTTAAAATTATGTGAAATAATTAGATAGGATGCGATTTTTAATCCCATATTTAATACTATTATTTATTTATTAAAATTTAAAAAATTCAATATTCTATTTGAATTTTCTGATAAAGTATGTCTATTATCTGCCAAAATTCGCTTATAATCTGAAAAGCTACATTCAATATCCACTCCTGAAACCAGTAACCAAATATAAATTAATGCAACCTTGCTAATATTTGGTGCAGAGTTTTTTTTATAATTAGAAGATTCCAAGTGTTTATCGATTACAGATTTTTTTTCATAATCAATAATAGCTTGACAAAACAGACAAAAAAGTTTTTCCTATTTGCATAAAAGTGATCCTTTTTGTATGATTTTTATAAAGCCGTTTTGTGGCCATAAGTATATTGTTCTTTTTTGATTAAACTTGCTACTTTTTACTAACAAGCCAAAACTACAAAAAAATTTTTTAATAAAATCTTGAATATCCAAGTATCGCTTTTTTTGTTTTTTTTCTTATTTAACCCCTTGATGTCTGACATCAATAGACATTATAAAACAATATTTAAGAGCCATATGGGCAGATGATGGGTTTTTATATTGTACATCAGTAATATACAATAAATGTACAATATAACAACCCATCATCATATGAATCAAATCCGCCCATATGGTATCACTTTTATCACTTTATTTATCTTATCATTATTACTTGCTCTATTTAACAATTCATTATGCTTACAATATAAAATAATATACTGCAAATAATGCTACTATTTATAATATTGATCCACCAATCATATAACAAGGATGCTTTTTTTGCCCGATTATGCGAAGCATCCACAATGCAAAAATTTTGTAAATTATATGCATATTATGCTTTCGCATAATCCTGGACACCCTAATAAGGGTCTATTTAATAGAGATATTTTATAGTGTGCTATACAGTACTAAAATGCACCACTAGTGCCAATACTATAATAATTTTACCAATCACATTTTTTAAATGCAGTGTAATGTAAAGATCTTGTATAACATAAATTTTTTGCCATTTTGCTATTTTTTTAAAAAATACCTTCTAACTCAAAATTTTATCTATGAAACCAACCTTTTTTAAAAAAATTTCTTGTGAAATTTCACTATATACTATGCCTCACCCTAACCACTAACTATTAACTCTTACTTAACATTTATTAAATTCAATTTTTGTTTATTTTTTTGTTTATTTTTTTATTTTTTTATATTGATATTTATATTAACACCAGTGGTGTATTTTAGTAAACTTGTTTGTATATATTATTAAATTATTATACTAAATCAATTTTTTATTTTGTGCAATACTAATTTTAAATATTTGTGACTTTCTGATTTTGTTTAATTAATTTCATTAATTAATTAGTATTACTTCTATTTGTTATCCAAGTGTCATAGGAGGATAAGCTCTGATTGGTTGATATAAATAAATTGCCTAGATAATTAATTTATAGATTAATTGATAATAAACTTTTTTTAAGCAAAAATTCACATATTCAGTCAAGGTTATGAACTTCAAGAAATGTTAAAAGAATTCAGAACTATTATTGTTTCAATTTGTTCTCAAGTGATTTATTTGGTATCAAAAGGAGGATTTGTGTTGTTCATAAAAATGGTCCTAGGCAGAAAAATTTTTTGCTATAAATTATTTTGGCTTCCAAGACCTAATAATTTGACTTTTTGTGAGAATAACTCTGACCCTAATGAAACCAATCCAACTTTTCTTATAAAAATTCAATTTTCTGGATTTTACAATCACCAATAATGAAAAAAACATATCCAGGAGTTAGAAAATCAAAGACTACTGCTAAAAAAACTGCAAAAAGCCCAAAGAAGAAGTAATGATGGTTGAGATAAATTATGAGCAATTCATGCACCATTAACTATAATATAATTATTATTGTAATCAATTTTCAAAGAGGTTAAAACTGTTGATTCTTTTTAAACAACTGACACACAATAAATAAATGAATTTGCATTTGTATTATTTCACCAACAAATGCTTGTTGAAAACTTGTCCTGAAAATGATGCCAACAAAATAACAGCTCCAACAAAATGATAACTCCAACAAATGATGGTCCCAATAAATGATAGCTCTATTATTTTTAAAAAAATGAAGCTTTTCTTGAAAAAGGTTAACTTATAAAAAACGTTTGAATTATGACTTACCTATGTAAAATCAGTTTTTGCTGATTTTCTTGATTACATTCATAATGCAGCCACTCTTCACAGATGCATTTTGGTGAAAGTCCTCACTTTGGTGCATCTAACGATCTATTTTTTATAGAGAATATTTGTAAACTGGAGAAAGATCAAGTGAAAGAAACCAAAAAAATTGCACAAGTTTGAAGCTATATAGATTACAAGAAAAAGCTAGTTTTAAATATTTTTTACACTCACTAATTTGTGAAAACTTCAGTAACAACATTGTTTTAAGAAATATAACGTACTGAGGCTAAGGTTTTAGGCAAAATTTAAAAAATGTAAATTCGGAATTTGTGTAATTTATGAAAATCATATAAATTTTTGGATGTGACAAATCATGTGACTACGGTAATAAGTTATTAGGGTTTCATATGGATGGACCATCCATGGATTGTTCATGGATTGGTCCAGTATGGACCGGGTTAGATTTTAAGGCACGAAAGTTGATTTTTCGTTTTGCATTACATAGAGCTGAAAACTTGGGTTGGTCAATCGGTTTTATTATTATTATTATTATTATTATTATTATTATTATTATTTTTTATAAATTAATAGAATAATGTTCACATCTAAGGCCACTCAAAATTATTTTTTTTTCATTTGCACAACAAGGAATCAAAAAATTGGGTCTGCATTCATAATTTTCCGTCAGTCCTATCGGACAATTACGGAAACCTTAGGTCTCCATCGGGTGACACCGGATAAGGATAGCAGAAAAAATAAATGCAAAAAATCGAATAAATTTCACAATTGGATCTGGTCGCAAAGATATGGATCTAGATAAAATTGATATATTCGGATCCATATCCAAAAACATATTGATAATCCATGTGTACCATATGCTAATTATCTCAGAATTGTAAACAAAAAGGCTTTTCTTTTTAGATTGTTGATAATCCGTATTATGAGATATAAATAATAATATTAGAGTTTATAAAGCCGATAATTACCTGATAATTGACGCATATTGCGGCCTATCGAATAGATACCGATTCCGATAGACCTATAGATATCTGATATTTCTATTAGCAAAAATATCAAATATCCGATATTTTACAATAGAAGTATCGGATGTTTAATATGCCTATCGGGAAGCAATATCTATCAGATAGGCTGAAATACGCGCCAAATATCAGATAACAATTGGCTTTATAAACGTCCGATATTTCACTGAAATTTTAAGTACAACATGTGTAACTCTCAAATAACAATATGGATATTAGTAATTAAATAATTAACTTAAGGCCGTTTTAAGCTATAATTTTATTTAATGTTCCCTTACGAAGCTTTAGTCTGGTAGGGGGAGGGTGTTCAATTTATTAAAATTCAAAAATACCCGCATTATTATTGGTTGACATAAACACGTGACCTATTGGAATCCTAAGAAGTAATGAACGTTCTGATTGGCCTGTTTCATTTTGGGAGAGCTCTTGGCGCCGGGGACGTTAACGAAATTGTAATTTCGAACAGCCAAAGTAGCGGAATATTAAAATAAATTAAGTGGATTCTAATAATCAGTTTAGAATTTTTATTTAAATTTCTCTATTAAAAAAAAATTAACATGTTTATAGACGGGATAAATTTTCTCTAACTTTGAGCGAAGTTTTCACAACATCAACCTAACCAACTAGATAATTTTTATTTTTAATTCTACGATTTGTAGGAATCAAATAAAAATTTTTATTAAAATTTGTTGAACGGTTGCCAAAAAACCTTCGTTCAAAGTTCTAAAAAAATTGTATTTTTATTTTTTGGGTTACACAAATCGGATGATCATATCACGTGTGAGAAAAATTATTTCTAACTGTGTAACTTTGTTGAAACATTAATATCACGGAAATTGGTTGACAAAGAAATTGGTTAACAAAGTAATTGATTGTCTAGGTAGCATATAATATTTTGTTATGTTAAAAATAGCCTTTATATATACTATTATATATACAATACCTGGAACGTAGTCATGCTTGCATAACAGATAACAATTAACCGCCATCTAGAATGGTGTGAGCAAACTCTTGAATTTGATTGGGCGTATGGTTTCACATGTTAATGACTGTGCTAGTGTTACATACTGCCAATATACTTATATAATCATACCGGATATGTTACTTTGAGAAAGCACGTATGTACGTACAGGCGTAATATCATATGATCAAATGAAATTAGGTGAGAACGTTCTCGGTCATTTCTAAATTACGCCGATTTTGAATTGACACGTGTTATTTTTCGATTTTCACCTATCGTGAAATGGCCCAGGTCAATACAGCAATGTAATAAACTACTGATAATAATACGTATTATGTAATTTATTCATAACGACAATAAAAATTGCGTGTTTTATCAATGACGTTAATAATAATTAATAATACATTGATATTTCATTGATCTTTTTCATTGATATTTATAAGGTTAATCGTTGTTTTTGTTATTCTTTATATTTGAATCGATCTTTATCGTCTTGTATTACATATTTCTTTTTCAAAACTTTATTGATTCGCAAGGATATGACTTTGTGACTCGTGAAATTCGTTATAATGAATGTCTAAATATACTAAAAATTCCGATCTTCAGTGTAACTTGAAATTTAAGCTAATACTTTTAAGGTTTCTTTGTATTGGGGTAACAGTAGAGCTGCACATTCCTAAACAAGATAGGAATAATTTGGGGATACAAGTTTGTTATGTCGAAAATTTTACGGAATAATCTGTGCTACCCACCATGCTGAGCATGGTGGTCACTGGAAAAGGTAAATTATGTTTTTTTTAAAAAAAAATTGTGTTAACTATCTTCTTATTAGATTTGGGTTAGACAAGACTCCGACCAGATTTCTGTCGTTGCCAAAAGGCAAATGCGGATGTTTCTACACGGAGAATGCCAAAATCATTAAAATATATATGAATACAGTCAAGCCTCTATATATGCACTTTATAAATGCACACCCTCTATAATTGCACTCTACCTCAGTCCCAACTAATAATGGCACTTATAAAATTGCTCTATAAATGCACACCCTCTACAAATGCACATTTATGGTTGGTCCCAAGGGGGTGCATATGTGGAGATTTGACTGTATTCAAATGTATTCTTTTAATGTATAAAAATTTAGCTATCATTTATTAATCCATTTTTATTCACTTTTTATTTATTTATATATTTTTTTAAATATTTAATTTTTTACTTTATTATTATTATTATTACAGTCAACCCCTCTAAGTGTAAGTAAGACTTTGGGCCAGAAAAATATCTTACATTTAGAGAGAACTTTCAATTAAAGAAAAGTATAATTTCTTTAAATGCAAGTTAATATGTTAAAAAAAAACTTACACTTAAAAAAACTTGTAACTAAATAAATCAATTTAATTGGTTAATAAAATATCATGTATTTAAAGAAAATAATTCTATATATTTTGACAAAAAAAATCTTGTATTTATAAAATAAAGAACTTGCATTTATTTTATAAGTCCCAACTTGGGCAAGGTGATTTTATTGCATTTAAAAAGAACTTGCACTTAACGAGCGTACACTTAGATGGAGTTGACTGTATTGTTATTATTTCTAATTTTTTTTCATGATTTTTTTTTTAATAAATGTTAAATCGATACCGATTCTAAAATGACAATTCAGAATCGACATAAATTCAGACATGACGCGGAACAAGAATACATAACTACTTTTTATCATTATAAACAGATCGCCTTGCAATTTTATTTAGATATATTAATTCGATTTTGTTGAGTTTTTTTTTTTATTTAATATTTATTTAATGTCGGGATTATGCTGAAATCGTATGATGCGTGATCACACAATGCTTTTCCGCATAAACAAACTTGAGGTGCGTCACTAATCATTGTAGAACCCTAACTAACCTAACCTAAAAATTTCACTGTTAGTGTTAGTGTTAGGGTTTGGGTATGACCGGATTTTAATTACCCTAGTGGATTTAGGTGTAATATACATAAAATCAAATAAAACCATACCCAAACCCTAACCCTAACACCAACAGCGGCTAGGACACACCTCAAATTTGTTTATTCCGAGCATCGTCCTCGACCCGACATTTAATATGGTCAACTGCCATCTAGAATGAATTGCAAAATCTTGTTTTTAATTATGTATTGAATAACTGTATCTTCGAATGTTGCTCATCTGTATTTGCGTGATGTGTCGCCTTGATTTTTTATTTAATATGCGCATGCCATTGCTGGGTAAGGTTACACGCATTTTCGATCTCTGTATTACAAAAATAGCATTAGTGCGCTGGTTTCTATGATTAAATGAAGCCAAATAAAAAATATTATAAAAAAACTGCTTATAAACTTTATCCCTATGCTCACGGCCTTCTATTCATACCCTTAGCCCTGCTTTAATATACCCTATTTACCAATATTCATAGAAACACAAATATGATAAATCATATCATCCCAATAAAAACAAAAANAAAAAAAAAAAAAAAAAACCACGCCCTTAAACAAGAAGCCTCAACTAAAGCACTAAAAAGGCCTGATTTTGCAATAAAATCAGCTGATCTCAAAATAATTACTTAGCATGTCTGAATTCTGTGACAGATTAAACCACAATGTCAATTGCTTGACCGATTGTATACACATCCGATATCAATTTAGACATGTAAAGTACCAAGTAAATGAAGCGAATAAGAAAGTAAAATTCTATGCAATTGTATTACATGATTAATAATATTACTTGACCACTGTATAAAAATAAGATTTTGCGAGCTATATTCACTTTTTCGTCGTTTTAACAGTATAACCTACATACGAAATATTTTTTTATCGATTAGTGTCTCACTTTTTTCATCGCTTTAACAGAATAAACCTACCTATGAAATATTTTTATATCGATTAGTGAATATCTAAGTATAGAATGTGTTATACAAATATAACATGCAACGTTCTGGTTCTAGCGCGACTGCGTCGCGCAGCTACCCTAATGCAAATAATTTGCAATTATAATTACCGGCAATAATAATTTTGATTTGCAATAATTTTTTTGCAAAAACTAAATTAATTATTTAGTTCAATTACTATTTGGATCTATGGACAGAATTTGGATTGAATTGTGAGGTTATGGACTGGGCACGGATTTATCCAATTAAATATGAGCTGGATTTGGATACTAATATTTGGTACATTTTTTTAATGGACTGGATCTGGATATCAGCCCAGCACGGCCCATGCGGAACCCTATAAGTTATATTCTAATTGATATCGCTTTATTAATAATAAATTATCACGAATTAAAAAAAAATAAATTACATTAGACAATCTGTATATTTTGAGTATATACAATATATTTATTTATTGCAGCGAATTTATGAAAGTTAGTCATTTAATAAACTTCTATTTCCAATGAGATGCTCGAAGTGGGAAAGGTAGATTTGCATTGATTAGACGCGTTATCAATCTAGAGCTGGGATTCAAAATTCTTTTTCAGGTGATCAATTAATGGGATCAAAATTAAAAACCAGATAATTTTATTTTAAGATTCCAATTTATCCCTTGCACCGTTTCGCAGACAAATTTGTCAGCGAATTTGCATTTTCTCGGTAAATCATATTTAAGGGTACATGGTATCATAAGAAGACTTAATTTAATCATTTTGTTCAGAGTCTTCGGAATATGTTATTCTTTTTAGCACACGGCCTTTCTATCATTTTATTTCTTCGCTCACTTTTTGGACTCCCCCTTTGAATAGTATCAGGGTATTATTCAATTTAAATTCTACCATTTTTGAAAGTATCTTGGTACTAATCAAGTAGCCGAACCAATGATTCTGTCATATGATCAACTCATGTTATTAATATTCTCTTCAATATATCCCCTCGTATAGAATCCCTCTCTCCACACAGTACCCGGGGTATTATTTAACTAATCTCGACTTTTTTGTAAAATGAATAAATTATCGTAGACCACATTTCATAGGAAATTTACAATAGGGTGATTCGAAATATGCGATCTTTAAATTCTATTTTTTATATGATAATAATATATAATCAGAGAAATGTTTCTATTCATTTTCTGATTCTGAAACTTCAAAATAGAAATAGAATTTTTTAAACTCGCTCTTATTTTCAAAATTCAATTCTGAATCACCCTAATATTGATATTCAGATTTCCACTATATTCATCTAATTTTATCGTTTGATTCTTCGATTTGCCATATCGAGATTTAAAATTACATATATATAACTTAACAAAAATTGATAGTGAATTGATATATGCTCATTGCACAGAAATTATGAATGTTTGACTAATATTACAAGAAATCTATTACTACGCACGAATCTATAAAAGCACAAGTAATGAATTTTTGTTAGAACTATTCTGAACATGATGTAAAATTAGGTAGTTTTACTACCCTAGCCACATACTATATATGTACTGTATGTAATCGATACGTAAGTTAATAATAGAGGCAGCATTTGTCTAGAATCATCACGAGACCAAACATGTGACATTGGGGTGCGCGGTATACTATGTAAATCAAAACTATGTGTGGTATCATATAAAAATCTATTATCGAATTTTTTTCAGATAGCGATCGATAGGTAATAATTTTATAATAATTATTAATACAAATATTTAAACAGATGTACAGCCCTAATGGATCGATAGTTTTGAATAAAAGTTCGCAAAGACAAGTATTACGTCCCTACAAATAAAGTTATAGAGCCACTTCTTTAAAAACGAAACTAAATTTACTCCAAAAAAAATACGTAGCATATTACAGTTTTTTCATACTTAAATAAATGAAATGATTCTATAACCTTGTCCGTAGAGATGTAATGTTAGTCTTTGAGAAAATTTATCCAAAATTATCGAACCGTTAGGGCTGTACATCTATTTAAAAATTTGTATTAATTATTATAAAATTATTACCTATCGATCGCTATCTGAAAAAAATTCGATAACAGATTTTTATATGATACCACATATAGTTTGATTTACATAGTATACCGCGCACCCCAATGTGACATATCCTGGCCTAATGAACGATCAAGTGATCGATCAAAGTGATCGATCAATGATGGTAATTTTCATAAGATACATGTGAAATGAATTAGTTGAGTAAATATATGGTGTAATTAATGAACAGGTATATTAATAATCGATGAGGTTTGCTGACATTCGTTCTGGGTTACATCGACCCAATAAGTTTTCGAAATGGCCTGTCGGGACGACAGTCATATGAGAAACTACTGACATAAGAATGTATTTGGTTTAAGGACTTAGCCTGTCGAGACGACATTCATTTGTACCCTATGACAGGGATGGTAAATGACCTGGCCATTTGCCAATTTTTCAAATGACCTCAAATGACCTCAAAATGATCGGTCATTTGAGGTCATTTCCAAATGACCGGGGTCGTTTGGTCATTAGGTCATTTTGCATAGAGTTGACATCCTACCGATCACGAAAAAACTTGTATAATGCATGTTTTAAATAATATATATGTTCGCATCATTTCTCAACTCATGTTGGTTATTAATTAACATGCTATTTGTAAATTCGAAAATGATTTATATCATTTTGTAATCGATAAATTATTATTCACAAACTTTCTTTTTTTATTAAAAAAAAAAAAAGTATACATTATTTTTTGTCTAGTGATTTTTTTTTTAATCACTTCATACCTGACCTTAAGATTCGATTGGAAGAAATGACCTAGTCATTTAGCCAAAATACAAATAGCTATCATTCATCAAATGATGACCGTTAATTATTATGTGTAATAATTTTTATTGGATAGTATCTAGAACGTTTCATTTTACGGATAAAAATAATCAAATTTGATTGGCTAAAAGTATTGGATAATAAATTAACCAGAGTTAAATGACCTTCTTAAGTCATTTGAGCCGAGAATTGACTAATTACTGGTCATTTGTCATTTGAGTCATTTTGGTCATTTAAAGTTATTTACCATCCCTACCATATGATCTGTCGGTATGACTGTCATATGAGAATTAAGGTTGATGTGTGGCTAATGTATTTGGTTTAAGGGCTTGGCCTGTCGAGACAGCAGTCATTTGTTCAAACTTCTGATGCATCCTATGACCTGTCGGGACAACTATCTTAATGAAAGAGGAAAAGAATGTTACACGACGCTAAAAAACTGCGTAGGTTGCTTGATTAACAGGAGAAAACACCCAGAAGTATTTCCATAGAAGTCACCCGAAATGAGAGACAAAATAAAACAGAAGCGTTCAACATTACAAAAATTTCATGTGCTTCGAAAGGATAGAAAGTACAAAAATTGAAGCACTATTGAAGTCATAATGAATTTAATTTCATAAAATAAGCAAGTATATCTTTATTTTGCATCTTTCTTAAGTGATGAACTAACTCCGAATGGTCATAATTATACTAATATAAATACAGTCTCCCTTACTCTCATATATACAATTGTAGGTAACTTTTCGTAGATTTAAAGGGATTTAACCGGTTATTAAAGTTTGCTTAATAGGCATTTGCACATGTTGGTCATTTTGCAAACTCAAATGACCGAGTCATCAAATGATGACCAGTCATCGGTTATTTTAGGCCATTTGTCATGTGCAACGGTTTTATTGTCGCGAAAAAAGGTTACGTATATTGTAAATCTTAATTAGTATTAGTATAATTTTAGCTTTTATATATTAGATTATCATTTAGCCGACGTTAAATGGCCTTCTTAAGTCATTTGGCTGTGAAAATGACCGATGATCGAATTTGTCATTGAGTCATTAAGCCATTTACCATCCCTGTAAATAGCTACACAAGCCCTTACAAAAAAAGTACTTTAAAATGAATAAATTATGATTATCATGAATTGTGTAACATGTTACTATTTTTAGGTTCATTTTTTCTCCTGTTACGTCTTTTGAACACCATAAAAATCTCATGACTGGGAGAAATAGATTTGATCAGCATGTAATTGCATGAGCCTTGTCAATAATCACCAGTATGGGCAGGTTTTAATGATATCATAATTTCATGATAGGCTGTATAATTCTGAATTTAGATGTACAAAACAATGTGTAATTGTGACGATATACTAAAAATGATATAAGATTTGCTTACCAAATAATCAAGACAGTATGTTACACGAATTAAATCTTTATACGAATTTGGTAAGTAAATCTGTACGTAATTTGGGGATGGTCGAATTATTAAATTTTGATTTTGTTTATGAAACTATTAAAATTATTACGACATATTTATTTATTATATGAAAAAGTCTTGATTATTCGGAAATTAGGAATTTATTCTTAGTTGATCGATTGAAGTATTTAGGCATGTTCTTTATATACGTACGAATTTTCTTTCTTTGCTAATTTAATCGAGATTCTTTACTGGTTTTGCTATAGTTGTTAAGTAAAGTATGAGCCCCTTTTTATTTCAAGTTGATGGATCGTTTCATATTTAAGCTTTGTTCTAACTGATTTAATAACGTATGAAGTATTACTATAACATTGTTTTCCAAGGATTACGTATAAAGGGGCGCCAGGAGTGCCACACTTAACACTTGAACATCAAAAGCAAGTTATTGTATAACGTTTCACTAATTTCTCAATGGTTATATATTGGAAGCAAATTCGTATACATTATAATAAAAATAAAAAAATAAAAATAAAAATTTACAATAATTCAAAAACATGTCATTACCGAGCGAATGCTTTATTGAAATATTTAACAACTTGCGAACTGATTTTAAAAGCTTATTTTCATGCCTTCTTGTAAATCGTCAATGGTGCAGAATTATTATACCTATATTATGGAGTGAACCAACGAAATATTCCAAGGATAGAAGACTTATAAAAATATATCTTTCAGCATTAAACGCCGAAGAACAAGCTTTATTGATACCCTTTAATATTAATTTTCCGAATTTTCAAAGACCATTATTTGAATACGCAAGTTATACTAAGTCCGTTGGCTTTTTCTTGCCCGCCGGTGTCAAAAATTGGCTTGATGTAGAAGGTTCTCGTGATTCGCAACTTAATAAAAGAATTCCTGTAGAAGCCATTAAATATGCTTTGATTAAAATGTTTCTACGAACAAGTAAAAATCTTAAATGTTTAACACTTAGCGGCGTTATTGATAAAGCAATATTAGAAAGTCTTTATATGAAAAATTCTATTATCGATTTAAGTCTTCTTCATATTTATTTGGATTGCAATGAAATAGAACTATTAATGAAGATTATTAGTAAGAGTACTAAATTGGATTATTTAAGTCTTTCTTATAATCAACTTGGTTTTAAAGGTATGGAGGCGTTAGCAGAAGCTCTTCACATAAATCCTAAATTAACTTCTTTGCGTATTTATGGAAATGATCTTAATTCTGAAGGTGTAGAAATATTAATAAAAATTCTTTGCGAAAACACTACTTTAACTTCTTTGGATATTGGTTATGATAATATTGGTTTTGAAGGAGGAAAAGCATTCGCTAAAGTACTTTGTGAAAACACTACCCTAACTTCTCTAAGTCTTAGTGAAACTAAGATAGGTTTTGAAGGAGGAAAAGCATTTTCTGAAGCTCTTTGCGTAAACACTACTTTAACTTCCTTAAATATTAATGGAAATCAACTTGGGCCTAATGGTGCAGAAGCATTAGCAGAAGCGCTATGTAAAAACAACACCCTAACTTCTTTAAATATCTCTTATAATCAACTTGGTCCCGAGGGTGGAAAAGCATTAGCAAAAGCACTTTATAAAAACACTTCACTTATTTCTTTAAATATTTCTCATAATCAACTTGGCCCTGAGGGAGGAAAAGCACTATCAAACGCACTTTATAATAATCATTCACTAACTTCTTTAAATATTTATTCTAATCAACTTGGTTCTGAAGGAGCTAAAGCGTTAGCAGAAGCATTTTACAAAAACACTACCCTATCCTTTTTAGATATTGGTTGTAACTTTATTGATTTTGAAGGAGGAAAAGCATTCGCCAAAGCGCTTTGTAACAATACTACCCTAACTTATTTAAATTTTGGTCATAATAAGATTGGCCTTGAAGGAGGAAAGGCATTTGCAGAAGCTCTTTGCATAAACACTACTTTAATATCTCTAAATCTTTCTTATAATGATCTTAATTCTATAGTCGAAGAAGCGTTAGCAAAGGCTCTCTGTAAAAATATAAATTTAATTTCCTTAATTTTTTATGGCAATCAATTTAATTCAAAAAACATGAGCATTTTAAAAAATTCATTACATTAAATCAATAACAATTCATTCTTAGATTAAATCAATATAACAATTCATTCTTGCATTTAATTAATAAAAATTCATTTTTACATTAAATTTTTACATTAAAATTAATAAAAATTCATTTTACATTAAATTAATAAAAATTCATTTTTACATTAAATTAATAATAAAATTTCATTTTTACATTAAATTAATAATAATAAATAATCAAATAGAATGTCTTTAGCTAACTTGACTATAAAGTTAAAATTGCACATGCGGGTGACTACGAATGGCGTGACCATGGCGCTACCTTACTAAGAATTTGTTATTTTTTATTTTAGTATAAATGAAAGCGGGGTACCACCAACTATAATTGTTAGACGAAACCTCGAGATTTCGCGCTGACGAAACGGAAATCTACAGTAGTTTCGTCTTTCGTCAACTAAAATCTCAAATGATGAAAGGTGACGAAAGGAAAGTGAAACTGCAAAGAGTGACGAAACTAATAAAAGATGAATAATTGGCAATTTTTTTTGCTTAGTGGGAGCATAGGGTTTTTCGTCTTTCATCAGAAAAAATTGGTTCGTCTTTTGTCAGGGGTTTCATCATTTTGGGGCTAAGGTTTCGTCTTTCGCCATCATGCAAAGAAGGTTTCGTCTAACAACTATACCACCAACATCCTTGTTGCACTACTTGTGTCAATTCATGACGAGTTTTTTGTTAAAGAAGAACACACTCTTGCTTGAAAACTACAAGTGGAAATTTTTGGTATCGACGGTTTTTTTTAAAATTTTTTCAACAAAATGGGCTTTTCGGTGTACCCCCTCCAAAAGATTGGCAGTGTTTACTTCGTCCAAATTGGGAAGGCACCTACCATATTGGATTCAAGGTCATGGCAAATTCTATTAAACGATATGTTCATAATTATCGGATACACTGACAATCAAGCTCGTTTCACCGACACGTTTACAATTAATTCGCTTACATATTTACAATAATTTCACCAACAAGTTTTTTAAAAATTGTATTAACCTTAACTTTAATTCTAAACCTGACCCCAACGCAAATGACTTTGCCTTGTAAAATAAAAATGCCGGTCGGAGAAGTGATTGTCGGCGAAATTCGCACCACCGTAATTTGTAATTAATGGGAACATTTCATATTGACAATCACTCTATTTATTCATCCTCAAATTGTTATGTTTACACGCTGTCTTCATTATGATGAGCTAATAATATTTTTTCTATTATAAATCCGGGCCTACATTATAGATAATTTGTAAATAAAATTGCACTCCAACGGCGTCCCTCGGCGATAATGCTGAAGGTTTTTTTTTTTTTTTAAAAAAAAAAAAATTTAAATGTAAATTATGCTCACCGGATAATAATGAGAATAAGATTTATAAGTGAATATCATTTTAAATGCTTAGATTAAAAATAAATGTTTATATTCACTGACAACACTATCACTAATGATAAACTAAAATTAAATTATCCTTACTCTTTATTAACCAAACTGATCCCTTTTCGCTTACTACATTCTCTTATTTATACTATTGCATATCGCAGGATTATATAACATANAAAATAAATGTTTATATTCACTGACAACACTATCACTAATGATAAACTAAAATTAAATATTCATGAAATTGAATGATTTATCTTAAACGTTTAATAATTATAAGATATTGAAAAAATTCCTATTATTTCGTATGGCCAATATTGATGTTATTGTGTCGAGGGGTTAATAGCCACATCGGAATCTAATATCAAACTCAAACATTCGCACTAATTTTATTATCTCGCTTGGCGCTTGTTTTGCTCACTTGACACACTCTTTCTATCAATTTCGTTACCCGAAATTATCCTTACTCTTTATTAACCAAACTGATCCCTTTTCGCTTACTACATTCTCTTATTTATACTATTGCATATCGCAGGATTATATAACATAATTACTTAATTACATTCGCTTATTCATTTGTGCTACCCTTACTATTGCCTTAATCTTTTTACTTCCCTACCCCGTAATTATTTTAAATCCATTACTTTAATTCCATCATGCTGCTGATCATTGATCACGGTACTCGCTATACCCGATCCTGTTGGTGCTGTCCCACATTACGATTCATATCATGACCCTGGTCGATCCTATTGTCACGAAGCATTTCCAAAACCCTCCTTTACAACTTCCACGCTATGGAACCTTTCGCTCTCTATAAGTATTCCCTTACTAAGTATAAGTGCTCTCCGAATTCTATGCGACATATTGTTTATATTATATTATGTGAAATTTTTTTGTCGTGACTTTTTGCAAAAATATCAAAGGAAAAACTTTATGATCATATCACATGAACAATAATTATTTTTACGCTCAGAATCTAAAATAAAATTATGAATAGGAAAAACATTCATAGTAAATATCACGATGAAGTCGAATAGTTAATGATAATAGAATAGTAAATGTTGTGAACTTTATAACTTATTTTGGATTAGTGATGGGCAACGCGCGGGATCCGCGCGTGATCCCGCGCGGGATGCGCGGGATTTTTAATATAAGATTGTCTGGCCTGCGTTGACATATCATCTGGCCCGCATTAACAAATCATCCGGCCTGCTTTAACATAAGTGGGCCAATTCCTAATTAGTATTTGAAGTAAATAAAAATATTATGCACGCATTAACTTTTGATTTTGTTTCTCGTTCCACATATATACGTACGTACGTATGCGCAAACTGTATATTGAAATATATTTTTTAAATTGTCATTATTAATAAAGTGGGAATCTATTATTGATTATTATTCAGAAATTATAAGCCCGATTATTTTCTTATGAGTCGTTTATGAATTTTTGTATGCATATAACCTTATTGCTTATAAATTTTAGCACATTTTATACCTGATTATGCACCTGATTACTTATAAATTTTTATACGCTTATATGATTTGATTGCTTTGTTACAATTATAATTTTTAAATATAATAATATTTTAAAAAACAAATTGATAAATTAAGACAAAGTTGAATTGATTGTCCGAAGCGTAGCAAGGACTATAAGGACTATATAGTACCAGTGTTGGAAATTTCAGACTCAAACACTGTTCTCATGAGAACAGTATAATAGCTACAAGTGTTCTCAAACAATTGGTTTTTGTTCTCACTTATACTTACTAAAAAAAAAAAAAAAAAAAAAAAAA
>QKWP01000521.1:171538-197032 GCA_003550325.1 Gigaspora rosea | reverse complement strand
CTTTGTGTAATACAAGTCACGTGTATATATGCAGATCTGCATCAAAAAAGTAAGCGTAATTTTGGGGTACATACAGGAGTATCAAAAAAGTAAGTGCAGGAGTATCAAAAACATAAGATTTGCCTTTAGACGACCCATATATAGAACTAAGTACGTACGTTCGTAAATACGTCAGCTACTAGTAATATCATGCACGAAGTAATAAATCGAATTTATATATTGAATTTGATTTCTAAATAATGATCATATTTCATTATTTTTATTTTTTTTCATATGTTCATTTTACCCGGGGGCCGGGGGAACCATTGGGGGGGAGGGGGGTGATGTTAACCAAAAAATTAACTTCAAACGGCCTTATGAGAAAAGTATTATTATTTTACTGTTCTCAAAAAATTTTTTAATAGTGAACAGTAAAAAATTTATACTGTTCACAAATTTATAATAGTGTTCTCATGAGAACTCTGAGAACACTAATTTCCAACACTGTATAGTACAGCAATGGACACGATTTTGTGTTGGATTCCAGTCACGTGCAGCCAATCAGCTATAGAGATCGACACGGATCAGCCTGATATTTATTTTTGGCTTTGGATACTAATGGGTATTGTTTTTTTTATTTAATAATTATAAGATTCAAATGTTTTAAAAGTAGGCAAAACTAGCATTTATTTCTTGTTTTGCTTCTCCAGTGATCATCGAAATTCTATATTCTGATTGGTGGTTGATCACATGATTTGCCTCCGCTTTAGAATTTACCCCAGTATCGCCATAAAAATTTCGCCCCACATGATTATTGACCAATAAATGATCATAATTTAGTGTAATGTAATATGATCAAGAAAAATTCAAAACAAACGTCTCGAAACGTTTCTTTTGTCAAAAAAAGCTTATTTCTCTAAAGTTTGCATAAGAAACCACTTTTTTGAACTAACAAAAAGTTTTCCTTAAGCGATTTTACTATATAATATTCTAAACCCAAACCCTATCTGGGCACTCACCCTAACCCTAACCTAACATAAACGAACTTAAAAGAATTTTGGTACTTATCACGTGGGGGCGAAATTTTTATGGCGATACTGGGTAAGATCCGCTTTAGACGTCACCCAAATAAACAAATTGTTAATTATTCTGGTCAGATTTGCAGATCATTTGGCCAGATCTAGAACAAAACAACTGCAAATTTGACCAAATATGAACAACAGTTTTATTGATCATGTAATGCAATTCGTTTCTCTTTCGGCAGTCTGTGCAGTGTACCATCCCTACTTGTCACCATTTAGGTTAATAATTTATCAGCTATAACCGGTCATTAACCGTATGAATGACCGCGGTCAACCGGTCATAAGCGGTTAACCGATCATGACCAACCGATGACTGACTGTGACCGACCGAGCCCATCCCTAGCTGCAAGCATTTAATCCAGTTATATCTAACTAGAGCAATTGATTTAAAAAATTATTCCAGTTAGATGTCTCGCCATAAGCAATTTTATTCTGTTTTATTTTAAGTCTTGCTATAATCTTTATTTATATGTTCTCCGGAATACTCATTCTTATCGAACTTCGCATTTAGTTAGACCATACTTTGTATTTCTCAAAAAGAACTAGTACCCATATTTAAAGTTTTATATACTTTTTGCTAATTGCTAAATTTTGCCTGAATACAACCTTGCTTTAATCGTGAATAAGTATAATATTGTTAAATTATAGGGGAATTTACACAATGGGACCCTAATGTAATCATAGGATCGTTTTGCAATAATATTTCAACGATTACTCGCCTTACATGAAATTGTGTTAAAGAAATATCAATTTTTATTCGTAATAACGATAATATTTATAATGATTATTTATAAGTAAGAAATTACTAATAGATAAGTGCCTTGTAGTCTTATGCGGCATTTTTTAAAAGTAAAAGTAAAACATAAAAACATTTTAATTTGTTTTCTAAATCGATGTGAAGGCAAAAAAAAACAGTTCGTTTATAATTCATCCTAAAACCCGATCTTTTATTTTTAAAATTTAAACTTTATTCAAACATAACTTTGTCACCAATAATGTGTGTTATATAATGCGTATAAAAATATATTATATAAATAAATATTTATTTTCATTAATATATTTTTATCAGGTGATCAATATCATGCTTTAGATTTTTAAATATTTCTTTTCTATAGACCCGGTCTTTTGATACTTCTTTCTTATAGTATACCCGGGTCTTTTAATATTAATATACACGGGTCTTATACATTTTACCAAAATCTTGACCTAGATTATAGACCCGGGTATACTACCCGGTGGATCTATGATTTTGGGGGACCTTGTATGCGGCACTTTACGGTATGTTAAGCAGCAGAATTTTTTGTAACAATCTGAAACAAATTAACACAGCCAAATTTATAAATATTATGTAGTGTGAATTTACAGATTTTAATTAAAATTTTAAAGTTTTATACAAAGCTCTCGTGGTGGAGCCATGGTTCAGGTGCTTGTGATATATAAAATTTGACCTCTATATAAGCACAATTCTTTATAAGCATAGAATTTCTTGAAACCAAGTAAGTGATTATAGAGAGGTTTGACTGTATCCTAATTTGAAAATATAGGTAATTTCATAACTCCTAATATATCACATTAATATAACATATAATTAATATTTATCTGATTATAACTATTTAAGAACAAGCTTTTGGTATTAAGTATACTATAATTTTAATTAATAAAAATAAATAAAATATATTTTAGTTAAATTATTTTAAATCTTAATTATTGAACTTTTATATTAAATTATTATATAAATTTAATTATTGAACTTTTATATTAAATTTTATATAAATTTAAACATATATAACTTTTATCTCTGATCCAATTTAGATCAAAATGATCCTCTCAATGAGAGGATTCTAATTAATCAATATGTTCACATGATCACGAGATCAGTGAAGATTTATATTATATATAAATCTTTGCTGATCTCACAATAACATGATCATCTCTGGATAATTTTAGATTCAATCAATTTGATAGTTAAATCGTCTAAATTGGATCAGTGGATCAAAAGTTTTAGAGTTTTAAAATTCATATACAGTATTACTAGGAACGTGAAACGTTAAAGTCCGGAGCATAATATAATTTTTTACGGGATCACCTGCCATATCGGGCTGATCTGTGTTGATCTGTTTACATGTTTTGAAATTCTGATTGGCTTAATATCACGTAAGCGAAACCCGACACACACAAATTTTGGTCTATTGCCGGACAATTAAAATAGTAAAGTTACACAAAAATTAGTACTTTATTCAACACTGTACCTTTTTTTATTACATAATAATTTTAGATAAATTTACAGACTTTTTTGCACCAAGTTATTTGTATAGTAGCATAAAACAATACTTAATTTTAATAATACGTGTAGTTACTTTTAAAAAATGCAAATTTTTAATTTTTTATTAAAAAATTTAATTTTTTTAAAAAATATTAAATTAAGAAATTATAAAAAAAAATTTTTTTTATTAAATTAATGTTATTACAACTTTAAAAAAATCTTTAATTATAGTACATAAAAAAATAAAAAAATTCGAATACAAAATTAAAATTTTGATTCAAATTTGTTTAGCACAACCCCCACCTGCTATTTTTTCTATTTTTGAAAATTAACACTTAGGTGAACCCCAATCCACCCCAACCCACTGGTACTAGTCGTGGCACAGTTCCCGGCTTCGAGAGGGGCTGTCTTGATATTAATACTTTTTTATGTATTTTATCAAAAGGTTTAACCCAAGTTTTGTGTAAGAGCTTGAGAAAGTCCACACTCCGTATTTTATACTCAAAAAAAATTGATGAAATTATGGAATTAGATGTTTGTGATTTTTGAACACACAATTGTGACGTAATTGACACATTTTTATTGGTTAATCATCAAAATTTTTTATAGTCAGCGGGTCAACAGAGGACTTATGATTTCTGGAATCGACATTACACAAATATTTATACAGCGTAGTACTGTAAACCTTGAATTTTTTAGGTCTAAACAAACTTAAAAAAAAATTCAATCGATACAACGCTTAAAGAACTTCCTAGCAAGCATCTCTTTGTTGAATCACGGTAAATTACGCCGAATCACGCAATAAAAGGATGACATACTAAGAGTTGAAGTATTGTCTACCATATAACAGAAGGTAATAAAAATCTATTGTATTGCTTAATTTATAAACTTTAATGTCGTTTTTTAGTTTTTTTTTCATCTTTTTTCTTTTGTTGTCCAAATAATTAACTTGTTTATTTCATTTATAAATTTATGTAGACTGTTTTCGAAAATTATATGTATTCTTTATATAAGATGTTTGATTTATTTTATATACGCGATAGTATAGTTTTGTTAATTATAGAGGAAGTATAAAAAATGGCGTATAACTTGTTATAAAAAATTTTTTTAATGAAGCTCTTGTGTTTATAAGCTATATTTTAACCCGAAGGAATAGTTTTATTCTCATAGGACGACATTCTTCTGCCGGGTAACTTATTTATACACTTTAAGTACTTTTTGAGAATGTAATGTTTCACCAACAAAAAAATCGCTGTGAAAGACATTTCTAGCTCTAAGCGAACATTAATATTTGCTGTTAAAATAATCCAAAATTTGAAAAACCTCACTTATAATACTACGATGCCTATTACTGGACTATGCGCAATCACTACATGCAAAAAAGAGTCGTCAACTCGTTGGAAAAGAGTAACTAAACATGTTATTAACAAAGGACAAGCTAACAATACCTTGCCTTCTTATCTTCAAATAGGTGATACAATTTGCTTAACTTGTTACAATACGGTTGTGGTGAATAGCTCAACTCCGTCTTAGCAAACTCAAACTGATTTACAAACTCAAGCTACTATAGATCTAACCGAAACTACGAAGCTCAGAGTACTACTAATCTCTCTTTTTCTGAATCTATAGAGATATTAATAGATCTTTTGTATAATCGTGAAAATAAAGAAGAAAGACAAACCATATACTCTTTTGACGAATTTCAATCAACAATAGTGAGGAAAGATGTGTGATTAAAGAGTTTTTTTTCTGAGTTGTATTTGTTATCTAACCCATCATTAAAAAATCAAGATTCAAGGGCACGAGCAAAAAAGCAGCTTCTTTTTATTTGCTACTTTCTTTGTGGAATCCGTAACAAGTTTGTAAATGATATAAAGAAAGATATTGCAATGTTTATTGATTCTTCTGGTTCTTCTAATGCTTGTATAGATACTTTTGCTGATTTAGGTATAACTACAACATCCCATACGATCCAGTAGCGTAAATCAATTATATTTGATGAGCATGATGAAGCCGTTAATTGTGTCTTGCTAAATGCAGAGAATGCTATGGTATTAAATATCGACGATTACCATAGTATTCATATAGAACAAGTACCAGATACTACTACTACAACAACTACTGCACATCTGGCGATGATTTAATGAATCCTATTACAACTCAACGTGTGATTCCAAAGTTGAATATTCATAATCCTCTGTTAGCTGATGATGAATTAATTAAAGCAAATATTGAAAGCAGATTTATGAGGTTTTATGGTCTTTCACATAATCGTCGCTGGGGATTTCATACGTTAATGACAATACAAGACTAGAAGAATTGACCGTACACAGCTACGATATTAGGCTAAAAAAAATGAAGTTCTCGTTCAATGAAGGATACCATTCTTATTGACTTGAAAAGTATGACCTTCATACTATGGATATATACATCAAGGCCATTAATGCGATAGTGAATATTCTATTGATGCAGCAGCACATTCAGGAGTGGTATATGATTACTGTTGTCGCAGATTGGCCTGGGCAGATTCATCTGCGAACGGCAATTTCACGGTTTATATGTCTTCAAAATTTATCAAATATTACTGATCAAATATTGTCTTTTCTTCCTATCATAGGTCCTCTTCATATCTCACTAAACAGCTGGGAATTGGTGTTTCTTCAGTATCAGCCATTTTTTCAGCCATGTACCAAGATATCTTTGGAGAACGAAAGTCTCTTTCGCAAATTCTCAAGCCATGGCATATAAATTTGCTTCTGGAAATATCTCGCAGTGCATGGCAGATGATTGCAGCAGATATTGAAAGCAAATTCAGTCCTTTGTACAAAGATGTAGAGTATCTTGCACTTAAAGATCTACTTGATAATATGATCCCTTTAGTTCTTGGTATATACGCCATGTTTTTCTGATCTGGTGATTCGATACTTACTTCGAATTTTGCTTTCGTGTTTGTACAATTTTTTTAAAATTTAGTCACAAGAATTATACGAAAGTGCCGTTAATGTTTCTTTCAGATATTTTCTACTGGGAGCTGAATAATTACCCGATTTTGGATGTTAATAAAGCAGAACTTCTAAAGTTTTCAGATTCAACTGTAGAAATATTTCACAGTTTTCTATGCAGAAGCACGCAGAAGCATACAGAAGAACAAGAAATAATTAAATACAGATGCTGTATTAATCACTTGCATCTAGACGATAATGGGTTTATGGAAAACTTTTCACACACATCGACATGGGCAGCTTATGAGTATTCTGCGCGTGATATTTCAGCACTAACAAATAAATGCACTTGTTTCTTTTACTATGCTTTTCCAAAATTTACATTTGTTTATTACATAGTAAATCACCGCTAATACTTACATTACAAGCTATAACGAATTCGTCTTCAACCAAAAAGCAAAAAGTTGAAAATACTACTGTGCCATTACCCGTGATGCATATGCCAGAAGCGCAGTTTTGTCATCTTCCTTTGGGTTTTAATACTTCTTATACACCCAATCCATTTCATTATTGTGATGCATCTAATTGTTCTATTTCTCTATTTATTAATACTGATTCAGTTGTTTTATCTTGCGGCCACGGTTATTATAAGTCTTGCTATGCTAACAATGGGTTTATGTGTGTTTATTGTCTCTCATTTTTGAAAAATAGCATTGATAAACACGTCTGATCTTTATTGAAAAGCTTGCAATCCCTTGAAAGAAAAAAAAAGGATACATGAGTTGAAGTAACTCCTTGCGATGATAATGATGAATTTGAGAAAATAAAATATAAAGCAATTGAATTGGAAGAAGCATTGCGAAAATTTCAACAGCAATAATTATAGTTTCTAATTTATTGTAATTTTTATTTCGTTTAATAAAATACATTTGATACATATATATGGAATATTTTTATTTTTTTACAAATATATAATAAAAGTGAATGCTTTTTGTGCGCTTTTGAATTCAATTACATTTTAATAGTAATATCCAAGTCTATATATTCATTTGAATATCCTATTTCTACTACTTTTAGTATAAATGTACTGCCTTATATTCATTCTTTCAACTTACGGGTAAGCATATAAATGCTATTTCAGATTAAATGCATCAGAAGGCAAAAGAAAAATAACCGTTTTTACAACAATTTGATGATAAAAAAAATATATACTTCAAAAATCGTATTTTTTGATTGGTTAATTATTATGGGAAATTACGGGTAGATCTACCAAAATTAACAACGCGAGTTAGTAAATTGTAATATGTTTAACAGAAAGTGTATCACGTGGATAATAAATCGTTTTATGATTGGTCAACTACCTCATCAGACACCGAAAAATACAAAAGTCCCGAACTTGCCTATTAATAATGTCACGGGGTAAATGTGACATTCCAAATATCGGATGATCATTTAAAGTACACTGCGCCACATTTCATATGACAATCGGTATGAACCGATTCTACATATAATAATCGTGCATTATCGATTATGCATGCTCGGGTTCGGCTTACGGCGTAATGATTTAGAAACACTAGTATAATATACAAATTATGATACAAATTATGATAGCGTCATAGATAGAGTATCGTATGATTTTAGTCTCGTAGTTTCCATAATATTCCATAATGTTAGATTAGTGATTCCCATAACATTTTGTAAAGCATAAAAAGAAGGTTGTTTTATCCCTTCTGGAAAGGGATCTTCAGATTATAATAATAATATCGGACTATCTTAATACAAAGTCACGGTTATACCAAATCGGGTTAAATCACCAAGTCACGCCTCTGGCGAGCTGCCTTTTATTATCTTTTTATCAGATCCTTAACGTTTGAACCATTTTCCCCCGCAACAATAATGTTCTTTATACTTAATTATTGAATGACGAATAAAATCAAAAGATTTTGCATATTATAGCAAATAAGTTTTACAGTAAGTTCTAATTCTATCGATTAATAGATAATCTTTATACTCGCAGCTAATTAATGCAAATGAAATGATTTGTACATAATTATAAATATGTTCTTTATTTATGAACTTGTTTTGCTTTTTTTATTTCTATTGTATCTAATATTACAGGAGGGGGGTATTTAACCGATTTAACTCTAATAGTTACGAAAATTGTATGACTTAGGTTGGTAATGGGTTTGGGACAGTACAGATTTGAGACAGTTACTAACGAGAGTTGGAAAAGAATCTCGGAACAAATTTTATAATAATACGAAAATGAACTACAACGGGCAAAAGAATTTGATTTTTAAAAATATGCAAAAGGACTCTTCAGCACAACTTAAGCTTACTTACTACTTCCTTTTATTTTTATATAAAATCGAGGAGAAGATTCTGCTTTATTAACTTGAAATATGGGTGTTTATATACATGCATTTAGGTTTATTAGCCTAAACGTTTGACGCGTTAGCACGTTAATCGTTTTCCACCTAATGTGATACGAAAATACTAACTCTAAGCCCATCACGTCGAACGTGTTACCTCATAATCTCGAAGCCACAAAATTCCCCGCCACTGCACGTTTGAGGTAAACAGGGGTAATCATATGGAAATCATGTTTCCTTCTCGAATTTTGACCGAATTGGGGAAAATGTCTATACTAAATAGGGAAAATAGGGAAAAACGATATATCTATATATAAAAAATTTTTTTAATTAACGTCACAAATCGTTATTTGTGACACTATCTACGAGCCGAATCCAAGAAACGATCTACTACTTTTGACGTTTGGAATAAACTTAATTAATGATGTAAGAAATAATTCATATAAGTAATACGAATATGAGCGAGCAAAGAGCTTATGTATAATAAGATATTAAATTGACAAACACGTGTGTATGATTGTTGAGGTCATAATCGCGTATAATTGTGTATATATCGATATATATATATATAGTATGTATATAATTAGATAATTTATGCAAGTGCGACGCTAAAGGAAACTAGATTTCGGGCTTCTAAATTTACAATGTCGGTTCCAATTTTGAAGGATTTTAATAGATAGTAAAAACCTGAAGTCTAAATATGATCGTTAAATAGCAAAAAACATTGTTATTTTTTCTTTTAAAAAAAATCATTATTTTGTTTTAAAAATATGTAAATATGTCTATCAATAAAATGAGATACCTCTCTGATATATACTATCAATTAATAACCTTTTTGAGAAAGAAAATAATTCTTTTAAGAAAGCTTTAATACATAGTTTTTTCGAAAGAATTATTATTTTAAAGATACTGTCCAAAGAGGATAATTTTTTTGAAAAAATAATTCTCTTGATAAAAGTTATAATACAAATAATACCGAAAACATATTTAAAAAAGAAAACTTTGAAATATTTTTTATGAAAACTTGATATATTTTATTATAACAATAAACAAATTTTTGTCAAATTTTTGTGAGGCCAAATAATTTAATATACGACTATACATCACAACTATTCGTAATACTGAATTAATATTTGTCGATAAAAAATTATCTCATCAAAACCGTACTAACCAAAGTTATTATATACAAAAAAAAATCAACTATACTAAAGAAAATTCTTACTAACTGTCAATTAAAATATAATTTATGTTTGTATTAATATTTTAGGTTATCTTTATATAGAGTTGGGCTCTTCTAAACTTATAGTTGAATTTTCCAACAAAATTTAATAAATTTATAGAGATAAGCATTAAGATGATACAAACTTAATAAGTTGGTTCTCATAACCCGGCCGGGTCAAATTTCTGCAAAGTTTGATATCTATAGAAATATTTTATGTTTTATATATAAAGTTTTTTGAAAATAAAATTAAAAAGCCGGGTTGCCAGGTCATTTTTCAAATTTTATGTTACGAGAACCAAAAAATTAGTATTGCCTAATGTATTAAATATTAAATTATATAACTATTTATAATATATTATTATTCAAGGTTAATGGCTTTAACATTAAAAAACATTTTATATAGGATTTAAAGTTGAAGAGCTCGTTTTGTAATTTTATTTATTTTTAATTTAGCTCCGAAAGTGCTCCGAATGCATTTTTTATGTGATTTAGGACGTTCTCAAGCATCTCATCAATGGACTCAACAAAGAATCTGATGGTCTGTTTGAACAAACTAGCCAATCAGTTTCTTTATTGAATTCATTGAGAGAAGTGCTTGAGAACACTTTTAGACTACATATCTTATATAAATTACTACACGTATTATGCCAATGCTAAGATCCTGAGATCATTAAGGTTTTATGCCACTTGGGTATTTTAGGATTGGTTAAATCCTAAAAAATCCGAAATCTTAATATGATATTTTTAAATGACAAAAATAACAAATGACTTATGTCATTTGTCACTAATTTGTCATTTATTATGAAAATTTTAAATGACATTGTCATTTGCCAACCCGTCATGAAATGAAAATCTCTAGGCACTCCTTTTTGATTTTCTTATTTGATCATCATAATAACAAATGCGATTTTTTAAGCTTACTCATTTTCGAAATCGTTAATTTTGTAATACCTTTTAAAACTAAATTTAAAATTAAGAATTTTACTGTGCACGTATTTCATTTTTGTCAAATTGCACGTCACTCTGATTATATCGACACCTCAAAAAATAAAAAAAAATTGTCTGATATATTCAGGTGTCAGGTGTCTATATATCCTATTGTTTTCCGACAACCAAACTTCCCGACAATGTCAAAATCCCGACAAGTTCAGCCCACATAGGTTAGGGTTAGGGTTAGTTCCGGAGAAATGACGGGAAAATGAATAATACAGTGTTTAAGCTATTCACTCTTACTTTTTTTGATTTAGTTTGACGACCATTTGTATTAATCAATCAACCACCCAAATTGTTTTTTAATAAGTTTTTTTTTTTTAAAACTTTTAATTAAAATATCTTAACAACTATTAAACCAAACCTAATAAATTTTTTTTTGTTTTAATTCTATAACTATATAGAATTAAACAAAGAAACTTTTATCAAGTTTGGTTTAATAGTTGTTGAGATATTTTAATTTAAAGTCTGGAAAAAATTTACTTAGAAACAATTTGGGTGGATTTTAAGTTACATTCATTGGTTTTATATCATCATTCATCATTCTTTCGCAAAAAATATCAACCACAACAAAAAAGAATATTATTATTAAAACTACTTTAACTGATGCATCTGTTGAAGCCTTTAAAGTTTTAATTAAGTAGGCGATTTATTTTATAATCAATTAATTATAGTTAAAGTTCACTGAAGGTTAATTTCACCAGTATAATGTATGCTTTCTTTTGAATTTGCTATTTAGAATATTTTATCTCAAAATATTAAAGTTAGAATTAATAGATGTAATAAGCGCTTGGGTTAATAAAGTCCAAAATATTTTTGCATATTATTGCATTCGAAATACCATTCCTGGTGAATTTCGGCTCTAATGTTAGTTAAAATCGTGCTTAGTTAATACTAATTAAGGCCTTTTAACATAGAAATATTTACAATGGTACAATCACTATCGAAGGAGTGAACCGTCTACTATATTTGATCTTTTGGTTCCGTCAAACAAAATAGGGTTAGCTGAATTAGTTGAAAACCTTCAGTCATATCTAATTGATAACAAAGCATCTGGCTTCGACTAAAATTTACTCAAATTTCTTCTACCAGTTTTCAAGATAATAATTTTAAGTCATTGCAAACTTTTTGCACAGATATCCTTGCAAAACTTCCTAACATAGTTTTTGATTCTGATAAATTTATTTCTATTCAAGAAAATGCGTTGATCTCTTTTAAAGAGAGATGGTTTACAAATTGAAGAATCAGAAATTTGTGATAGGTTATTCAATGGGGAAAAGCACAAACTTCACCGATTGTCTTCTGATCTCAAATAATAATGAAAAGCATTTTTTAGTCTTAAAAACTACACTTGATCAATGTATTCCGTTAATTTGGTATTTTCAAATGTTTGGAAAAGATATTGTAGCAAAAGTTAAACCTTATCGACAAATTATAGAGGTAAACTTATTATAACATTACGACAAAGCTTATGGATCCCAATGCATCCATTTCTTCAACTATATTACCTGCTCGTAAAAAAATTCATATTCAGCTTCCTGTCCGTAAAAATCACTTTGTTAGTCCATCGTCTATTATTAATGATGAACATTTTTGCAGGGATTCCATCGTCTATAATTTATAATGAAAATGTTGCAGAAGTTCCATCAACTATTATTAATGACCATTTTCCGAGACTCCATCGTCTATTATTAATAATAAACATTTTGCAGAGATTTCATCTTGGATCGATTGATTAGTGATCTCCACTATGTGAACTGTACTATGTTTGTGTTCAAACTGATATGAAACACCATAATACATGTAGTTCATCGATATATGATGTTACAGAAATACGTTATACTTCTTAGAGGAAGTGGGGATGATAGATTATGCGATAATGTACTTGGTAATGTGGTTATTGTAAAGGTTAATGGCACAAATGAAATACTTGGTGGATATAATCCATTAATCTGTTTGTCAAGTCTAAATAAATCTCGTACAACAGTTAATAGTTTTATTTTGTCATTGAAACCCCAAATTTACCGAATTCCATCCTTAGTAGAATAATCCATGCATGCGATGTATTAGATGTTATAAAACTTATGATTTAGTTTTCGGTAAGTATTTCTACACCGTAAATAAAACAGCTTAGAGATAATTCTATTAATCGGTTTTCAATTTGAATTTTCATTGCAATCAAAGATATTTAGAACTTTTCTAAATATCTTTTTAAAGATAAATCAAGCGTTTATTTATATTGAAAATATTTTTAATGTTATTAGGGTTTACAGATGTTCCTAAAATCTTCTTAGATGCGATTTTTGCTCAGAATAGTGGAAAATTACAGTACTATATTATGAATTTATTGAAATTTGCTTAAATATTAATTTACTATGATTTGTAAAAATTGAAGTGGTTCTTAATTGTTGCAATAAATCAAATAAAGATCTTGTTAGTGATTTAACAGTTTTTATCAATCAAAAGTGGTTTGTTAAATGTCATCGAAAATTTCCAAATACAAAAAATAATAAAAAAAAAAACATAAAGCCGGCAGTCTCAATTGCTTATTTGTGATTTTACCAAATCCCATATATTATTATAAAATTTGTCAAGGGTAATAATATATTTCTAATCTCTATATACTTGAAAGTTTTTTTGTAAAATCGTAATGAAAAAATCCGAATAATAATAATTAGTTATTGTTAATAACGAATGTTCATAACAATTAAATATAAACTGATTAAACAAAAGATATTGTGGCAAATTTTAAACCTTTTAGACAAATTCCTGGAATTAATTTACGGGTGATATTCAACGAAATTATGGATCTTAATGCATCCATTTCTTGATCTATCTTATCCTCCCTAAAAAAAACTCCTCCTGTCCGCGAAGTTCACTTTATTAATTCATCTTCTATTATTGATTTGGAGTATTTTGCAGAAATTTATTTTAGATCGATCGTTGCTCATCGATGTATTATGGGCAACGCGCGGGATTTTATAATATAAGATTGTCTGGCCTGCGTTAGCATATCATCTGGCCCGCATTAACAAATTATCCGGCCTGCTTTTCATAAATGGGCCAATTCCTAATTAGTATTTGATGTAAATAAAAATATTATGCACGTATTAATTTTTGATTTGTTTCTCATTCCACATATATAAGTACGAACGTGCAGAAATAATGCGCAAACTGTATATTGAAATATATTTTTTAAATTGTCATTATTAATAAAGTGGGAATCTATTATTATTAAATAAAAAGTGGCTATTTGATCAGAAATTATAAGCCCGATTATTTTTTTATGAGTCGTTTATGAATTTTTGTATGTATATAACCTTATTGCTTATAAATTTTAGCACATTTATACCTGGTTACGCACCTGATTACTTATAAATTTTTATACACTTATATGATTTGATCGCTTTGTTACCATTATAATTTTTATATTTTAAAAAAACAAATTGATAAAATTAAGACAAAGTTGAATTGATAAATTTAATAATTATAAGATTCAAATGTTTTAAAAGTAGGCAAATTTTATATAAGCATTATATTTGTAATAAAATACAGTAAGATTTATAAGAAATATTATTATTTTAACGAGAAATTACATTCCTAATGACGATTTATACATATATATTTATTAATTGCGAAAAATCCAGAAACTCTACTTGATCCCGCGAATCCCGCGTGGATCCCGCGTGGGATTTTTAAAAAAATCGGGATTTGTCCATCACTAATTATATTGCAAAATACCTTTAATTTATTTTTTAGAGGGAGTAGAGATGGATTTACTCGTGAAACATTTCATCTATTATGCGATTCTAGATTCTATACCTGGTACTGATGGCTAATATAAAGTTTAATGGCACAAATTAAATACTTTAATCTATTAGTTTGGATGCCTAATAATCCATTTAAACTAGGGGGTTGTCCAAAGCGGAGATAAATCACGTGATCAATCGATGATCGCCAGCGAAGCTTCGGACACTAACGTATCTGTTTTCCTAGTTTATGGGGTTTAGGGGATGTCTAAAGCAGAGATATATCACGTGATCATCCACTAATCAAAATTTAGGTTTGGGGTCACTTTAGGATAGGTTAGGAGAGGTTTTAGATAGTTATTTTTTATATACAAAATTGCCTTCCCGACATTTTTAATTAACTTATCCAAGGTAGGTTTATGCTACCGTTTTTTGTATTTTATAGTCCAGGTGGACTAGAGATAGGCAAAATACAAAATTTTCATTTTAACATGCACATGCGCATGCATTTTTGCATGCATGATGTTTTGACCAAAGTTATGATTTAATTTCTTAATGCTGGCCAGAATTAATTGCATGCATGCATTAATGTTGTTAGCCGAAATTTTTTTATGCTTGTAGAAATATTTTGACATTTAATATTAGGTTGCCGAAATGTCTAAATATTATCGAAATCCTAAATTATGCCGAAATGTCTAAATAATATCAAAATGTCTAAATAATGTTGAAATGTCTAAATTAAGAAATATATATGAAAAAACATATAGTAATATGTTCGCTATCCAAACAAGCTCTAGCATTCATACTTTAACATCAATATCTCTAGTCTAGGACTAATTATTTGAACCTATACCAATCAACTCATGCATAAACTACTGACCTCACAGTTCTAAAATTTTCTAAACCCCAAGGTCCTAAACTATATGAAAACACAAACATAAGAAAGATGTCTAACATATGCCATATAGCTAAAGAGAATCGAGCATCATCCTGTATCATCTGTTTCAGGTCCCTGCACTGCCATTGCAGCTGTGGAACAGTATGTAAATATTACGAAGTAGGGATGCAAATCAATTCTAAAAATCAAAATCAATGATGGAAACCTCAAAATCGTTTTAAATCAATGATCGAATTCTAAATCTTTATAGTTATTTTTTGTATTGAGTGGCCCGATTAGATTCTATTTTTTATTATTTAATACTGTAAGTTATTAGGTTTTACAAATAATATGAAGCAATGTACAAAGCTTTCTGGTTGTTTTAAAGCTATACCAGAGATTATTGTGCTTTGCAAAAATGTGTAATCTCTGCAGATCATAGTATCATTTAAAATCATGAGAAATTAGCTGATTTTTCAATTCTTGAAGAATTTTAAAGATTTCAGATAAAACATAGATGTTTTTGATGAAAATGATGATCAATAGGGAATTAAAATTTTCTGCCATTATTATCATGTAAATCACAGGGTCACACTTTTTTGCAAAATGCTATAATTAAATATAATCTTCATAATTACAACAGATTTGCACTTTAAGACAAATTATATAAATAATAATATGTATTATTAATAACAAACATAGACATTATAAAATGGCTACCGGTAAGTATAAACTATCAGTTTAAAGTTTAAATTAAATAATGCACATTAACAACAAATACAGCCATTAGAAATGGCTAAGTACAAAATATGGGGCTTAAGATTTTTATAATATGTGATTTAATAATAAACACCATATTTAAAAGTATAGAACATTTATTAAAATTTTAGACTTCTAAATAGATAATATAAAATGATTATATACTAATGCTACATACATATATACATATATAATAGTTTTATTGTTTATTTTAATTTAGATATTTAGTCATATAGTATTATATTTAGTCAACTATTTAGACATTTAGTCACATAGTATTTATTTCTATTTAGACATTTAGGCAAATTTAGACTTTTGATATTTTGAAAAAAAATAATGCCATGTTGAAATATATTTAGATGCTAATTGCCTAAATAGTTGACTAAATTAAGTATTTTGACTAACAACATTAGCATGCATGCAGTCATGCACATGGTGCCTATCTCTTGGTAGGACCAGTATTGTTACAGGACAGCTTTGGACAGTAGTTTGAACAATTTTGGACAATTTTGGACAATTAAATAAAGTAAAATTACTTAAAATTTTATTAAGACAATCTATTTTAATTTTAACTAGAATGTGTTCAGCACCTCAAAAAATATATAATCATATATTTTTTAGACAAATTTAATAATTATTAAAGCTTGTATAAGCTTTGGACAATCTTAGATGCTTGGACATTTTGGACAATTAACAAGGCCAAAAAGGCCTTGGACATCCAAAATGTACAACACTGTGTAGGACCATTCTTGGTTATACAAACTACAAATCACAAAAGTTAAAATTATCTAAAGTAAATTGAGATAATTTGGTTAAAATCTTATTAACACACTTTTATAATTTATGGTTAAGTTAAAATTTTTTTAATTTTTTTGCCTAAACATAAATTGTAAAAGTGTAATAATAAAATGTTATTCAAATTATCTCAAAATTTTATGATATATGTAATTTTGTCTCCTAAATAATGTTACTTATAGCATTTTTATCGATTATTTAGTATACTTTTAACTTTTATATGTAGTAAAGATAATTGATGATTAAAAAAAAACAAATTTAAAAATTTTTATTTGTTAAAAAATAATTAATAACTTACACAAATATTTATAATAATAAAATAATTAATTCAAATTATTATAATAATAATGTGATTATATAAAGGTAGTTTTATATAAATAGTAAATAAAAAATTGTGATAGTGATTATAATGCAAATATGCTTATATAGAGGTGAAAATTATAATAAAAAGGTTGGTAAACTTACAAAAGTGATTATATTAGTTTTGTGACTATATAGAGGGTGGCTATATGGAGATTTGACTGTATATAAAATGCTTATAATTTTGATATAACCAACTTATATTTAATCTAAAACCCATCTATTTTGCATAATTTTTATAATACAAGCAAAGATATTAATACTATTACAGTATTGATACATAGATAATTATACATTAATTCTTATTAAAAAAATTATACAGATAATTATCTGTTATAATTTACTAGTTACATAATAATTTTAGATGAAATTACAGACTTTTTTGTAATTGTTACACCAAGTTATTTGTATAGTAGCACAAAGCAATATGTACTTGTTATTGGTCATATTGTAGATGATAACTGATTATTCACTAGAATACTGTTTTTATGACATGGGCAAAGGTCACGATATAATGTGGTATCTGCTATGAAGAAATTAGCAATTATCAGCCACAATTTGGCCAATAATATGCTTATTCGACATGTCTTATGTGAACATTGAATGATTTTTGTGTAACTTATTTGGCCTCCTTCTAATACAAATATACAAATTTTTATTCACCTTTTAAGAGGTAATAAAAATTTGTGTATTGTATTAGGAGGTGGCCGAATAACTTATAAAAAATCATTTAGTATTCACATAAGACATGTCAGATAATTAATTTTAATTACAGTTTACCCTATTAATATCAACCTATTTGAATCCAATGATTTGGTTGATATATGTAGAGTAGATAACTAAGGGTGATTGGCTATTCATGTGTTATAAAGCTTTAACCAATAAGAAACCGCATTTTAAAACAAAAGTATACTATCAGTATTACTTGTCATTTTTTATTTATTATTTTTGCGCCTATGGTTCTTCCTTTTTTCTAACTAACTAATGCTTCTTTTATGAGTTATTGAACTTTGTATGGGTACTCAATCTAATTTGGGTTACATAATTAGGCTTGGGTATCTTAGAACTAAATCAGGTTATGTACTCGATTCTATAAATTGATTGAACAACATTCAAAGCTCGTGATGTCATTAGTGAATTAAAAATCAGATTTCTAATATTTCAAAGTGACGTAAATTAAGAACCTAACATAGTTATAGAAATTATGTTACACATGATCTAAAAAGACAGTACCCTCAAAATAGAAGAATCAGAAGTATTAGTAATGAATCTCCTCAATACTATTAAGATAGAATATAGGTCTATATCAGAAAAATAAAAACATTAATAATTTGCAGTAATGTTCAAATTTATCAAATAAGTGCAGAATTTTGTTTAAAAAATTGCAAAGATAATCAAAATTTAGATTTTTGCAGTTCTTCACAGATCTTTTGCCAAAAATCTGTGAAAATATTTAAAAAGTATAATATTCGCAGATTAAAAACATTAATAATCTATAGTGATCTTCAAATTTATCAAATAAGTGCAGAATCTTGTTTAAAAAATTGCAAAGATCTTCAAAATTTAGATATTTTTGCAGTTTTTCACAGATTTTTTGCAAAAAAATCTGTGCAAATTTTTAAAAAGTATAATCTTCGCAGATTATAATCTGCAATTATCTCCAAAATTATAACTATAATACTTACCTGCTAGTAAGAACACGAGAAAAACAATAAACAAAACAAACTGATAAATAAATAAACACGTTTTTTTTATTCTTTTTTTTTTAATTTTATATTATCGTTTTTTTATTTTTTTAAAATTCGAAATAAAACGATGGTGGGAATAAAAAGTAAATTTCCAGTTATCTCCATAATAAGAAATAACCAGAATTTACTTTTATTCCTATATATGCATGTATGTACATGATACTACTTTTTTTTTATTATTTTAATGTATATTTTTTTTTATTTTTAGATTTTATGTTTTTTTATTATTATTAATTTATTAATTTATTTAAATTTTTTTCCCGCATTTACTTTTATTTTTTTTTATTTAAATTTTTTTATTACGTTTTTTTTTTCTTTTTTTTTGTTTTATTATCGTTTTTTTATTGTTTTTGTTTTTTTTTATCGAATTTTTTATTGAATTTTTTTTTATTAAATTTTTTTTTATTGAATTTATTTTTTATTTTACTATAAATTATATTTTTTTATCATACTGTATTTCTTTTTTTTATCTTTTTTTTTATTTTTTTTTTATTTTTTTTTATTTTTTTTACGTTTTTTTATTGATCTATTTTTATTTCTTTATTTTTTTTCGATTTTTTTTTTATTATTTTTTTTTAATTTTTTATTATTAATTATTTATTAAACGTTTTATATTTTTATTTTTTATTTTTTTTATATTTATATACTTAAATGTTTTTTATCTGTTATTTTAAATTTTACAGTTTTTCTGTTATTTTAAATTTTCTTATTTTTTTTACGTTTTTTTTTAATTATTTTATACTTTTTTTATTATTTATTTAAGTTTTTTTTTAATTTTAAATTTTCTTATTTTTTTTATTTATGTTTTTTTTAATTATTTTATACTTTTTTATTATTTATTTAAGTTTTTTTTAATTTTAAATTTTCTTATTTACGTTTTTTTATACTTTTTTTATTATTTTTTTTAATTAATATTTTTTTGTAGTTACGTATTAGACTAATATGATCGGCCAATCATTTTTCAGATTGGCGATCATACTGTATCAGGTATAAATCTTTTTTTTTATTTTTTTTGTTATATTTAAAAGTCGTTTCTTACATGATTATTCCAAAAGAATATTTTTCTCTATACAGCATCTCTAGCGCAATATACGGAAGTATACCAAAAATCCCTTTAGAGTTTGAATCTTGAGACGCTGGCTTACATAATCCAAAATTAGTAATATAAGAGCTTTACATGTTTGTCAACGTTGTTGGAGCCCAGAGATCTAGAACTTATACTAAAGATAAGTTTCTAGTTTCTTATTTTATTTGTTTATTTCTTTATTTATTATTATTAACTTCTTTTTTTTATTTCAGGCTTGTGCTTCGCTGGAGTGCTGAAATGAAATTGGACGCTGAGAATGCGTCGTTGGAGCCGTTGTTGGCATGCGTTCGTGTCTTGTATTGGAAAATAGTGTTGGATATTATTATTGTCATGGAATTGGAATTGAAAGAATGAGTATCTGGTTTACGATAGTTTCCTTTGTTTTTTTCTTTCTTTTTTTTTGTTTATAGTAACGTTTCTTTTTTTTAGAATGAATATAGTATGGCGATGGAGTAGGTTTCAAAAATCCGCAGTGATAGAAAACACGAGTAGAAAAAATAGTGTTGGATATTGTTATCGTCACGGAATTGGAGTTGAAAAGGATGAACATAAGGTTAGTATACGATAGTATTCTTTTTTTTCTTTTTTCTTTATTATAGTACTAACGTTTTTTTTCTTTAGAATGAAATGAACATAGTACGGAACATAGCACGATAGTTAGAACGGACATAACACGATAGTTCTTTTTTTCTTTAGAATAAACATAGTACGATTGTTATTACGGAATATAGCACGATAGT
This sequence comes from Gigaspora rosea, assembly GCA_003550325.1. Lineage (NCBI taxonomy): Eukaryota > Fungi > Glomeromycota > Glomeromycetes > Diversisporales > Gigasporaceae > Gigaspora > Gigaspora rosea. The sequence continues at coordinate 176,067 of QKWP01000521.1, read as the reverse complement.
AGAACAAATGTAGCATGATAGTAGAATGTACGTAGCATGATAGATGTAGCATGATAGTTCAGGATGTAGCAAGGTAGTTAGTATAGGATGTAGCATGATAGTTAGTAGCACGATAGTTAATATAGGGCGTTTAGTATGGGATTTAGCATGATGGTTGGGACATAGTGCGATATTGGGATGTGGTACGATAGTTTTGATGTAGCATGATAGTTGGAATCAGATTTATATTATAATTTGTATTTATTTTTTGTACAGTATTTTTTTTAATTTTTTTTGTATATTTTTAATTTTTTGTAATAAATTAAATTAAAATATATGAATATTCGAATTTATTATTTTAATATATGAAAAATTAATATTTAGGCGAGCATATAGTAATTTTTTATTATTAGCTTTTTGTTATTTTTTTATTTTTTACAATCTGTGCAGTTCTGCGCAGAAAATTAAATCTGTGCAGAAAATAAAAAAAATTTCTTTAACGATCGCCGGCAGGGTCACAGATCTGCATTAATTTTTTATAATTGTTTTTTTTTAAAAATCTGCACAGATCTGCACTATAAAAACTTCCCCGATGTAAGTCAGAAGAAAACTTATCTGAAACTAGTAGTATCACCACAAGGCCCAATCTCTAGAAACTCTTGATTATTGCCTTCCATTTTTGGAGCTTTTGACTTGTTTTCTGTTAGATTAGTTGTAATTTCAGAGTTTAGATTGGATTATTTAGTATTTTATTAGTCCTATGCCCACAAAATACACTATCTAAATCAGTAGCTAAATATTGAGCGTGTTGCTTGAGAATACAAATTGTACTATTATAAAGTGCCAACTGATATATCTGGGTACTTACAAAGACTAGAAATATACCTGCTGTATATTTCTCGTTCAACTTTACCAGTCTTTAATGTTTTACACCAGCTAGATATTCTTAAAGATGCTATTATTCATTATATAATATGAATAGCAGGGGGACTTTTGTTTCCAATGATTTTTGAAATTGATGTTATACAAGAGTTATACAAGTATTTATATATTGTAGTACTGTAAAACCAGAATTTTTCAGGTCTAAACAAACTTAAAAAAAAATAACAATCAATACAACACTTTATTAACAAAAGAAATTCCTAGCAAGCGTTTCTTTGTTGAATCATGGTAAATTATGCCGAATTATGCAATAAAAAGTAGATATACTAAGAGTTGAAGTATTGTCTACTGTATAGCAGGAGGTAATAAAAATATATTATATCACTTAATTTATAAACTTTTAATATCATTTTTTTGTTTTTTTCGTCTTTTTTCTTTTGTTATTGGTTTGGATTTACCCCTTTGTACTAAATTAAGTACACTTTTAAAAATTAATAAAAAATCAAAAAAAATATATAAAAAAATATTTTTATATAAAAATGACTTGTTATAAGGTATAGATTAGTTTCATATTATCTATTTTAATATTATTACTTAAAATATTTTTTTTATATATAGAGATTTTAGTAGTTTGTTGCTTACTAGATTTGTACATTTCGCATCTGTATTTTTAATAGTAAATTTTATATGTTTCTGCGCGACAAAAAATTCTTTATAAGAGAATTTTATTCCCTGTACAAAAATATTTTTACATTTTAAAAAACGAAATTAAACTTATAAGCTTTTAATTATAGCATCCCCAATACTTATAAAATTTTTAAAAAATATTAAAATATAGTTTTTTTAAAAAATCAATAGATAATCAAGTCCAATGGTGTACTAACTCTAGTACAAAGTACGAAATCTAGTACAGATAAATTCAAGCCATTATTCAAATAATTAACTTGTTTTTTTTATTTATAAAAATTTATATAGACTGTTTTCAAAGTTATGTATATTCTCTACATTAGCAAATTTTATATATAGATATATATCGATTACTAACCAGTAGGATGTATATTGATACCCATACCCCCTGCTGATTACTATCGATAGTGATAGTAATCGATATATATCGATATTAATCGATATATATCTGATATGATATCAATTAATAATTATTATATTCACATAATCATGCTTTTTGATATTTTACAGGTTTTTACAAGTTTTCACAAGTTTTCGCAATTTAATTATAAAATTTTATTTATTTATTATTATTATATAATATTTTAATTTATTAAATATACAATATTCACAAGTTTTCGCTATTTAAGAGTAGGGTGTCAACATTTCCAACTTTATATAAAATAGATTGTAGATTAACATTGTGTAACTAATATAGAAATTGAACGCCTAATTCAAATCTAGAATATTCCACGCATTCGATATACGTTAAAATTGAAATCTACAGTATTGTATTACAAAAATTTTGAATTAATATATGTTGTTACCCTAAGGGTAAAGTAAAATTGTTTATACTAACATTAGTTTACTTTTAGAGTCGCCATGTTGTAGGTGTCATCATTGCTGGAGTCGTTGAATGTGGCATCGTTCGCACTATTGTGTTACTAGAGCCTTAAAGTAAAATCGTATGAATGTAGATTTATCGTTCAGTGTCGTCGCTTTACTGGAAGTTTTGTTGGCGAAATTTCATTGTTTAGGCTTCGTCATTTTGGTGCTCTTGTGGGTGTAATAGATTTTGTCGCTTGTTGAAGTCCTGTCATCTAAAGTGACATTGTTTTCACACTTTCAGGTTAGTGTAGATTTCATTTTTTGTGCTATTGGGTGATTCGTTGTTTTTAGTGAATACACTTTACAAGAACTTTATACTGATTTTTGGATCTTTCAATGATTAGAAGATAGTAATCTTGTGTCAAAAATTATCGAAGGATCAAGACCTAGGTGTTTAGGGCCAGATTGCTTTATTGAATTAGCTATGAAATGTATGAATAAAGATCATGATAAATGACCTACTGCAACAGAATAACTGACGAACAAAAACACATTAAAGAATTAATGGACGACAACTTTTTAAAATTATGTATTACGAAACTTTTGGAATTAGGGAAGGAATAATGAACCTAGTAGGCACCTTTGATTTTTTAGTTAAGGCCAAAGTATGAAAAGAAATTGACAATTTACCAACTTTATTATATATTAAACCTCCAACTATAGACGACAAAGGATACGGTATGAACAATTCTACATTAATTTAGGGTTGTGGGATAGGAGTAAAAGTAAGGGTTTTTAAGTGTAATTAACTATAACTAAGGGCAGGGTAATTAAGTAGTAATCGCTTTGAACTTTAAGAAACAGTTTCATGAAACAATTCTATATTAATTAAGAGATGCGGGATGGAAGTAAAAGTAAGGGTTTTTAAGTGTAATTAATGATCACCAAGGGCGGGGTAATTAAGTAGTAATTAAAATAAAAGCGACGGATAAAGGTATTAATAGTGGTAAGCAGTTAAAGTTCAGGAAGGGTTAAATAAAATGAATAATAAAATTAACGTAACGATTCTTTTAACAAAATAAAACTGTGGAGAAATCGATTCTTAAACTTTAATTAAACTTATTTAAAGTCTGGGAAAATTTTATAAACGAAAATTTAAGGCCTTTAAATACATTTTCGCTATCTACAAACTACTGCGCTTTATTTCTTATATTCTTAATGCTACAACGCTGCTTCACAGCATTATGTACACAATAATGTTGTGTAGAAAATAATATTATATTCTTCCCATAGAATCTTCCTACTACCTTTTTAACCCAACAATTATAGACCAACAATTTCTTAACTATCCTACAATTATTTAATCTCTAGCCCTTTTCCATTTAATTTACACCTCATGTCATCACATGGTACTTTAAATAGCTTGAAGGCAGGTTCATTATAAAGGCGAACAATAGGAACAGAAATGACAAAATTTAATCGACCCTCTGCGTGATGCTGAAGATTTACCAACCCTAGAAACTTATTAGTTACATTTGTAATAAATTGAAAATGTACAAAAAACAAAAAGGTTATATGTTATGATCGGGGAAGATTCAGCCGCAAAGTAGGGAAGTTAGTGTAAAGGTTCGTCTGCATCTTCTGAACTAGGGTATAACCACAGAAGATTTCTAGAAGTCAACGCGTGTTCTTGCAAATGCATCTGCTATTAGTTTTCTCCCTTAAGGTTAAAACTCAGAGGAGCAGTGTAATGTTCTTTTTGTATATAAAAAAAAGCTCCGGTATAATAGAAAATATTTTATAAAGCATATGAACGTATCGATATAAAAACTCGAATCTGATTAGGTCCTAACAGAAGATTTGGCACCTTTGTGTCCTAGGAAAAACATATAGGCACCTCATAAAACTTTGGTAATTATTGGAGTAGAATTTTTTCAAATAAAACGGGTTTCTAACTATCATTACTATAAATAGAAAGTTTTTATCTGCATGTCATGAAATTTTGGCAAAAACTCGTTAGATCATTAAAAAGTTTTGCTTGTGACGAATTTTTACTTCCTATGTAAAAATCTGTGATACCATGTAGATCATATAAAAAATAATCTACGTACACCCTACCCTTAATATAAAATTTTATTTTTTTATTATATATTATTTTTTTTTTTTTTTTTTTT
>QKWP01000521.1:0-170799 GCA_003550325.1 Gigaspora rosea | reverse complement strand
GCCAGGTTGGTGGACCCTCTCCTCCGAAGGTCATGTCGTTCAGTTCTCCAGCTCCGGTTTCTGATATTCTGGTTCTGGTAGCACCGTCAAAGATCGTTGCTACCTCCTTACTCGGGACTTTCCAAATGGGTTTCCATTTCCTCGGTTCCTTGGATTTGTCTGTGTCACCGGACACAACTTCGCCCGAAGCTTCCATTCGAGATAGTAACCAAGGACTACAGGTAATATACCTAACCGATCAACAGAAAATGGTTACCGTAACACAGGTCTATTTTTCCAAAGCGTCGCCAGTGGGATTTGAACCCTAGACCTGCCATTTGGGGGGTGACAACAAGTATAATGGCTTCTGCTTCGGCTTGTGTAATGCTTCCATCTTTATCAAAGTCAAAATGTTCAAAGGCTTTACTTGCGAGAGACATTATTTTTGGTAGTAGGCAATTTCAATAAAAACTTGTTCTATCAAAAATTATTTTCAATGTTACCAACTTCCCTAAGTCGCCACACCCTATTATATATTATTTTTAAATATTACATATATTATATATTATTATAAAAAAAATGACAAAAAAAAATAAATCCAAAAAAAAACGAAACCAAAAAAAAATTAAAAAAATGAAAACAAAAAAAAATAAACTATTATATTCTTTATATTCACTCATATTTGCTTATATTCATTTATATTCATTTATATTCACTACTTCTTGCAAAGTTCTGAAAGAAGTAAGGAATAAATAAAATAAAATAAAAAAAAAAGTAAAAAAAACAAACAAAAAACAAAACCAAAAAAATAACAAAAAAAACAAAAATGAAAAAAAATAAACTATTATATTTCGCTCATATTCGCTTATATTCGATTATATTCGTTCATATTCGTGACTTCTTGCAAAGTACCAGAGATGTTAGAATTGGTGTTCTTGTAAAGTGCCAGAAAGTCAAATCGTTTTCTTGCAAAGTTTCGAAAGAAGTAAAGGATAAATAAAATAAAATAAAGTTAAAAAAATAAGTAAAAAAAAAGAAAACAAACAAAAAACAAAATGTAAGCAAACTAAATAAAAAAATAAACAAAGCCCCAAATCGCCATTTCGAGTTCGTGTTTTTGCAATTTAGAAATCGTCAAAGGTTTTCACAAAGTGCTGGAATAAAATAAATTAATAAAATAAAAAAAACAAAAACAAAAACATGAAACGAAAAAATAAATAAAATAAAACCTTGCAAAAACTTGTGAAAACTTCTAAAAACTTGCATTCTTGAACTTTCAAAATTGTAGAGAAAATAGTGTGTGTTCTTGCAAAGTGTCAAAAGGCTGAGTTAGCTTGCGCTAAGTACCGAAAAGTCACTGGATTTCTTGCAAAGTGCTAGTAGTAAAGTGTAGAAATAAAATAAAAAAAATTAAAAAATAAAAAAAAACTATAAATAAAAAAACCGAAACGAAACTAAATGAAACAAAACAAAACTAAACGAAACTAAATGAAACCAAAAAAAAACAAAAGGAAAACGAAGAAACAATGTAAAATTGATAGAAGATCTAAATTATAAACAAAAAAAAATAAACAAAGATCTAATCTGATTTTGAGTACAATTATTAAAAATCATCGAAACATTTCGAAAATATTAGTAAAACGTGTCATTGATATGATACAAGTTGCAAATCATCCTAAAATATTTCGAAAGTATTCAAAATATTAAAAAAAATTAAAGAAAAAACAAGAGAGAGAAAAAAGAAAAAAAAAAGAGAGGAGAAAAAGGGAGAGGAGGGTAAAAGGGAGAGGGGGTAAAAGATCATTCAAAATGGTTTTTTTTTTTTTTTTTAAAGTTTTGTTTTTTTAAGTTTTTTTTTTTTCCTATGCCATTTTTTTTTACTTTGTCTTTCTCTTTTTTTTTAATATACTTTTTTTTGAAATTTTACTTTTTTTTTTTTTTTATCTGGTGATTCAGGTTGAAATTTTTGTGACACAGTCAAAATACTATACAATCGTTAAAGATCTGCTAATCATCATATATCGTTTCAAATAATTATGATTATAATCAATTTATAGATATATATCGTTTCAAATAATTATGATTATAATCAATTTAATATAAAAAAATGATATATATCGATTATAGATATATATCAATTTTTATCCAATTAATCAATATATAACAATATTATGATATATATTGATTATAAATACAGTCAGCCCTCTCAGAACTGATCCTGTCAAAACTGATAACCTGCCAAAATCGGTTAAAAATCAATTCAACATACCCATTCTATAAGTAATAACTGATAACCTGCCATTTCCGATATCCGATAGCCTTCATGTATAAATTTCTGATTTTTGGATAGAGTCACCTGATATGTATCCAATTATATTGCATAAAATTGAATAAATGGGATCGTTCACGACAATCACGTGATCAGAATATTGAACTTAGGACTTTTCCGTCCACGATTTGACGTGATTAAACAGTTCACAGGTCTTTGAGGTCACAAGTTATTCCATTTTCCACTCTGATTATGCCCCGGAAATTGTTCAATATTGCAATTTGATTGGTTGATGCGCGTCTGCATTTTTATATGAAATTGTCAAATCCGATTACCTCTCAAAACCGATACTAAACCCGTCCACCATGCATACCAGTTCTGAGAGGGCTGACTGTATATATCAATTTTTATCCAATTAATCGATATATAACAATATTTTCATTGATATATAACGATTTTATATAATCGATATAAAACGATTAAGTGCTATATATCGATCAATATCTATATATAAAATTTTCTGATGTATAAGACATTTGATTTATTTTATATATGTGATAGTATAGTTTTGTTAATCATAGATAAAGTATAAAAAATGAGAATAAATAGCATGTAACTTGTTATAAGAAACTTTTTAGTAAAGCTCTTGAGTTTATAAGCTATATTTAAACCTGGGTGAATAGTTTTATTCATTTACAATGCGATTTAGTTTGCTTCAAAGTTACAAAAGAAATTGTAATATGTTTAATGATAATCTACCTGTTTTTATTGAATATATCACGTGAATAAAAAACTGGTTTATATTGGTCAACTACCTCATGATCAGACCTGTGCATTTCTGAAAAATACAAAAGTCCTCCCTGCTACAAATCTTACATTTTTGATACTCCTGCACTTACTTTTTTGATACTCCTAAATATATCCCAAAATTTTATTACTTTTTTGAGACACAGAGATTTTAAAAGTCACGTGACCACCACGATTAAAATCGACCAATGGAATTGCAGGTAAGATTCTAATAAAAGGCTTAAAGTTTTTTTAAACAAACCTAATTTTTTTATTATGTCATTATTATTTGAATTTCTAATAAGAGTTGCAGAAATGAAAATTACCATTCCAATAGTAGTAAACACATCAAAATTGGCTTAGTGTATCACGAGATATGAGTAAAAAAAATTTCGCGAATTTTTAAAGTTTTTTAAAAAACTTTAAAAATTCGCGAAAATTTTTTTACTCATATCTCGTGATACACTAGGCCAATTTTGATGTGTTTACTACTATTGGAATGGTAATTTTCATCTCTGCAACTCTTATTAGAAATTCAAATAATAATGACAATAAAAAAATTAGTTCCGATTAAAAAAAACTTTAAGCCTTTTATTAGAATCTTACCTGCAATTCCATTGGTCAATTTTAATAGTGGCGGTCACGTGACTTTTTTAAAATCTCCATGTCTCAAAAAAGTAATAAAATTTTTGGGTACATTTAGGAGTATCAAAAAAGTAAGTGCAGGAGTATAAAAACGTAAGATTTGCCTCCCTGCTAATATGAATAGCATCCGGATATAAATAGAATTCTTATCTGCAGAATACCTCCAAGTACAACTTATAGGGAATCTAATAGCACTTTACGGTATAATCTGATTGGTAAATCTGTCGTATCATGCACTTTTTTATTTAATTCTTATTGGCTAGGGATATCAACAGTGAATATTTATTTTAAAAAAAATTATTTTATGTTAATAGGGATATCAACGAGGGATATTAATAAAGTTGATATTTGCGAGAGATTTTTATATATGGAAATTTGTTTTGTTGATAAAGTTGATATTAACAAGAGGTTGATATTAACGAGATTGATATTAATGGGGGTAAATTGTAATTAACTTTTAAAAACGCAAAATTTTAATTTTTTATTAAAAAATCGAACAAATTTGAATTTTTTTTAAAAAATATTAAATCAAGAAATTATAAAAAATTTTTTACAAATAAGTTATACATATATTCAAGTATTATATATATATTTTTGATATATAAAAATTTGAGTTATTGTATTTAATTTAAAGTTATCAGGATATTCGAATCCGAGCTTTAAAAGTTTGAATTTGGGTTTGGTTTAAATTTTGAAACAATTCAAACTTGCAATAAAATTTGGTTCAGTCAGGGTTCGTCAGAGACCTTAATTTCATATTTAGAACTTTATTTTTATTAACTGTTAATACCTTTTTATATGTATGGGAATTGTCAATCAAAACGTGTCAAAGTGAGATTAAAAAAATTGCTATGTATAATTAGTTTAGTATAATAAATAATGTAGACATTAGCATAGATAATTACAACAACACACTATATTACAATTAATTATTACCAACTTTTTAATCTCACTATAATGTATTTTGATTGACAATAGCCCATACACATAACATAAAGCTTGTATCCAAATTATATTGATGTTTGTTCTTTGTTTTTATATCAACAACAGTAATTCTTATAGATAAATATAATAAAATATAAATAAATATAATATAAAAACCATTGCTTTTTTATATATAGATATATGTATGTATTTTTAAATAAACTATTTCAATGTTTATTGACCACCATGACAGAAATAATGCAGTCATTTCCACAAACCTATTCCATATAATAACAACCATGTAATAGTAACTAATAAATAATAAGAAATTAAGAAATAATGATAACCCATAATAATTGTGATATAAGAAACAAATATTCTAACATTATAGTACGTATACAAGTACTTGAAGAACAATAAGTAGAAAAATTAACCAATTTAGTTTCTTACATATTCATCTTATTTACTCATCAATGTTGGCTTATGTTTTCGAAGACTTTCAGCAATGTGCGTGAAATGATTAATTAATTCAATTTCATTAATTGCAAGAACATATTTACATTTTAAAGAATCCTTATCAGTACACTTTGGAAGATATTTGTTTGCGGTCTTGACCATTTTTTCTAATGTATTCATGAAAATAAAATCGTTAGCTTGGACAATTGAAGAGTTTGTGAACCTAATTGTGTATAAATAAATTCTATAAAACATAAAATTTTCATTAATAACAATATATAATTCAAAAAATCCAAATTATTGTAGAATATCAAAATGAAATTAGATTAAAATGATTTGACCCATTCGACCCAACTTAATTTAAAATTACATGTGAAAATTTTTTGAGCATTTTTAGGCATTTTAAAGGATTGGGTTAGGATTAAGGGTTAGAATTGATAATAAAAGATGTAAATGAGGTTTAAGGCTCAAAAAAGAGGACTTCAAAATTCATTTTAATCGGATTTCATAATGATTCATGACAATTATTGTCAGCTGATGCGGAAATTGGCAAGTGCTAAAACTTTAATCTATTTAATTATGAGAATTTAAAAATTTTGAGGTCTTTAGTGTAGATTTTTTTTTCAGGATTATATTTAGAATTAGGGCTAGTGATGTTAATAATAGATAAGAGTATATGTGAATTTTAATAAATATAAATATTATGGATTTAAATGGGGACCCTGAATTTCAGCATCATCCAATTTCAGCATTAGCCGTGATAATTATTATTTTAATTTACCCTAAATTTGTTTCTAATTGACAAAAGTCGCGTAACTCATTTTTTGGGAGAGAACCCTGACCATCTGATAGAAAAATTACTAAATTGACTCTATCAATATACAAAATTTTCGTTAAACATATAATATAAAATTTTTGTTATGACATGGTTTGTCAGCTTACTTTAAAGGATCATGATATTTCTTGATTAGCTCTGAGGCGCATTTGATCCCTTCTGCAAAATCTGTAGTACCTTCTGCAAAATACTTCATCATCTCCTCTAAAAGAACTTCTGAATGTGATAAACTTCTATTCTCAAATATAACGGTAGCAGAATTATTAAAAAGAACAAGAGATACAGTATCTCTATCGGTTGCCATTTGTCCAACTCGTGTTGATTTTCGTGAATTTTTTCTAGCTTCGATAAATGTAAATACTGATTCTATAACAGCTCCAAGCCGGTTATTATGTTTGTCTTTTAAATGTATTAACTTAGAGTTGTCGCATTTTGGTTTGCAATCGTTAGAACTCATTGAACCACTTCTGTCTACCACAAATATAATATGAAAATTTCCGAAAATTTTTGTTGGGCTTTCGCATGAAAACTAAAATATTTGGATAGAATTTATTAGTTCATTAAAAAATTATAGGACAGCCCACTGATATGGAATTATAAGCCTACATGATGTCCATCAACTGAAATATAACCAGTACCATCTGGAATTGTTTCGGACTTATGATCCAAGCTAGGGTGAAAAATATTTTGTGTACAATAAGATCTTTCTTTATTATCATGTTTTTCATCAATGCAGTGATGATCACATTTTTTAAATTCTTCAAGATAATTTGCAGAATAAGGATCTGAATTTATTTAAGTTTATAATATTACATTAACTATAGTTTTAAGATTATATATATATATATATATTTTTAAAAAAACAGGTACCTTTAAATCCTGTTCGTTCCCAAAAAATACGATGAGATACATAATCTTTTTCTCTTGATGGATTAGGGCTAAGTTGTGCTATTGGTTAAAAATTAATGCTCGGCACAATCAAACAAAAATTTGGCAATCAAATACTTGCGACTAAATCGGATATCAAACGATCGCAGAATATACAGTATTGGTTGATCTGTGATCATTTGATGTTCGAAGTATTTGGCTGTCAAATTTTTGTTTGATTTTGCCAAGCACCATATATACTTAACAATTAGCGAATATATAAAATTTAAAATTTAATTATATATGTTAAATATAATATAAGCACCGGGAATATGTTCAAATGAGCCTTCACTTTTGGCTCCACCAGATTTACAAACGTCCGGAGTTTTGCAATAATCTATATGACGATGGTGCCTAGCATTTTCGCATAACTAAGTTTTCAAGGTTAATTAATACCGAATGTATAAGACAAGCATTAGGATCAATAATAATTTAATACATATATCACGCATCCGGACGAGAGTCCTTAAAATGCGTCCCTGATCACCCCATGACTTCATATAGGAGACAACATATCGATAACGTGCGCACATATAGCACGGACAATTTTTAGGGTGACAGCATAATTTCTCTTAATTTGAAAACTATCACAATTGAGGATGGATTCTGGGTCGGAATAAACAGACTTTGCTTAATCATTTTAAAACATGACAAATGAAATTTCTGACATAGGAGTAGTGGTTGGCTAGTACTTCTTGCTTCCGGCCCAAAACCTGTATTCCGATCTAGAATTCTGGTAATTACTCTATAGGTTCCTTTATTTAGTATGTTACTTACTTTATGACATAAAACGAAATCGCCTCGGTCACCAACAGTTAATCGATGACCTAATAAAAAATTTCGTTATTGCTAACATTAGACAGGACATGCAAATAATTATAGTGGTTCCGCTTAGTAAAATAAATGTTAATTGAACCAGAATTATTATTTGCTTGACCTTTATTGCCGAAATATTTATATGCACGTTCATATTACCTTCAAATTCAAAGCCATCATCTTCACATGTAAATGTTGTTAAATACATATTTCCATGAGTAGTTGCTAATAAAAAAGTAAATAATAAGTATGAATTACTTAGCAAACGATAGTATTGCACTCATGTTATAATTACAATGTTTACTATTATCCACTTTTTCATGTCCATAGGGCTTTGTACACTATAAATAATTAAATGAGAGATTGCTATTAAATAAATAGAGATAGTTAAATCGCACGATAATACTTACATAATAAGCACAATATGGACATTTTTCGTCACAAAAATGAAAATTTTGTTTGTTTTCTTGTTCAATAATATGCTTATCATCGTTTGGGCATCCTGAATTACACTTGTGAGGCTTTTTTATTTCATGAACATGTTTTTGTCCAGTATGCTCAAACTTGTATGGCGGGATTTTCACACAGCAAGGCAATCTTTGGTAAGTTTGCAAATACTAATCAAAATGCAGAGCATATTAATTATTGTTAAGAATGTTTATGATTAAAATAAGTGAACCTCTTTAAATGGGAATGGCTAAAGCCAGGTGCATTCATATAAATTTGATTATTTAAGTAAATTAGGTAATGGTTGGTAAGGAGTTAGGGCAAGTCTTACAGGTAAATTACCTTCCAAGGCAGGTTTAGATTCGTTTTTTGTATATCGTGCATTTTTCACTTTTTTTCTTTGCTTTTGTCTCTGGGCTGATCCGAATTAATCAAAATTTATATCTTGACTGGCTTTAGTCACGCGAAATGCACCAGACTTTCCTTTAAGTGCACATTATTCAAATAACAATAGTAAAATTCTTTCTAAAACGTGTGCATTTAAAGAAAATTTATTGTATATGTTATAATAGGAAGCAGAATTTAAGTGAGTTTAGAATTTCTTAATATTTATCATTCTTTTAATATTTAATTAAAAATTTCCAAATCCACTTAAGCCATTTCCATTTACGATATATACTATTCGATATAATTACTTTTGTATACATAAACCTTTCAAACCTATTGATTTAAGGAAGAAATATTAAAGAAAAAATTCGACATTAATGTTTATATAAATTATACATACTTGTTTTCATATTCATCTTCAATTGCTGTTGGTTCTGTCAATATTTTACATATCCCATCTTCCTCACATTTCTCTTGACAATCATGCTCTTCTCTAATAAATGAATAGATCAAAAATATATAATTATCAAAATCATTCTTTTTCTGAAGACAGATATGAAAGATAGACAAAAAATAAAATCAACACGTAAAATCTTTGCTTACCCGCAAAAATGAATCGCAGTTTCTTCAAAAGCATGGAAATGATCTTTATTGCCGCATTGTCTTTGACAATTCTTTATCGGGCATTCAAATGGACACACATCTTTTTGACATTTATGAACATCGTGTTCTATCTCACATGGTATCTATTTTTTACACTTATTAGTTTTGAGAGAGCATAATATAATTTTTTCTATATAACATACTTACTTACCACGCATTCGTTTTTGCACACATATTTTCCATTGGTTTTTTTAGCATTTAACGAACACGGTTCTCCACAGTAATGTATTGTTGAGTTACACTTATGAGTCTCATTGCCTTTTGTATTCTCATGCCCATGTTCTTTTGCACATAAAGCTTTTTGACAATTTTTTTTTCCAGCATAAATACAAGAGGCACCACACAAATGTAAAAATGAACATTCATGTTTTCCATCATGCGCGGCAAAGTGCTCACAAATTGGATTGATTCCATCAGGATGAGCTTCTTTGAATTCACATTCATGATGGCATTCATGATCGGTTAGACAGTCATGGCTTGCATCGTCTGGGTTATCGTCATGTCGACTAGTTTTGAGACAGGACAATCCACATTTATAACATTTAAGGCGACAAATATCCCAGAATAAATTAAGACGGTTGATTTCACGTTCAAGGGCAAAGTTGGTAATAATAACTTCATTATTTTCTTTGGAGAATCTTGCAAGATTCTTTTCAAACCATTCGTTTACCCTTTTTATTCGGCGACCGACAATGAATTTGAAAAAGTTATCTAGATTGGTCACCCATTCAGAATCTGGAATTGATCCACGAGCATAAACTTTTTCCTCAAAAAATTTTCGTAAATCTAATAAGAAGTATTATGTGAATATATTTTAGTGTATTTCATCTATAATAATAATATTACAGTGAATCATTTTCTTGGTGACCTCTAATCTTGACCAATGCTAACTTTATGACCGCTCAAATATTAAATAATCCAAGTACTCATCGGTGAATCTCGAATGGATTCTGTATAATAGCTGTCGCAGTTGATGCTGAAACTTGTATTTTGATTTGAAAATACAATTATAAATACTACTTAAATCCGTTGTTGCTCAATTCCCCGAAAGTTATTTATCCCGCCAACTCATTCTCGACACCGCAATGCCAATATGCTATTTCATCTACCGGTACAGCAAATTTGGTTGATAAGATGTATATATTTCGACAATACTTTCTTAGAAAAGACATTTCACCGACAATCATTTAGAATTATATGTCGGGAAATGACTGTCGGATCTAAGAAAAGGATTGTCGAAGAAATGTAATGTCTAACATATACCCTATTAAAAAAATGTGTTGTAGATGAAATAGTATGTCAGCATTACGGTGTCGGAGAAATGAGTTGCCGGGTAAATAATTTTCTGGGAATTGTGCCGTAACCCTAAAATCTATATATACTCTTTTATTAACAATACTAACTCTAAAAAAACCCCAAAATTTAAAATTTCATAAGACAAAATAGGGCCAAATTTCAGCATCAGAATTTACCCGGATGACCCGAACAGGTGGGTCAAATCTTGAGGCGGCATATATGTGGTTATTAAAACTTCCCTCGCTTGAGCCTAAATATTGACGTTAACCAACTATTCAAATTTGAGCGGTCTAAATAAGGCTATCGGGCCATCACCGAGGTGATTTTCAGAGAAACGTGATCATACTATAATCAAAATGATTCTATGTTTTACGTGATCCAGCATTTTGTAGTATATTAAAGCACTCACTACAATTCATATTTTCCTTATTTAATGAAATTCAAAACTTCTTAATAGTAGAATAGGTTTCTGACTACAGGTGATCATCGTTAATATCAACTCCATTAGTATTAACCTAAACTATAAAATGAATTTCTATATGATCCCTCATTATATCAATATCAACATGAATATAAAAGCGATCCAAATAGGTTGATATTAACGAGAATCAACTAAACCTGAATAACGTAAAACTTCAAATCAATTTGACCTGATTTTGTGGATTACATACTAAACGAAATTTCAACAAAATTCCCATTCTCTTCGAATAATATAAGTTCGGTATCATGAACTATTTTGGTTGAGTCTTTAATATGATCGAAGATTTCAGAGAGGAAAACATCATTGTCAGAAATTGAAGTTCCATCATCTCGGTTCTGAAGGAAAATAATTTTATGCTATGTGAGTTATTTACTCATAATATTCAAATCATATCAATGAAATAATTTTATATTTACTGTAAGATATTTTGTAAGTTCATTTTTATCATGAAATTGATTATCATTCTTTTGTTCATATCCAAATGATATAGCATTATTGAGAAACTTTTTCAACTCTAATGTTCTAATAGTCATCAAAGAAGCTTTGACACTTCCCCAGTCACACGCTCTAGATGAATATTTTTACAAGCATCAGAGGAAATTCATAAACAATGAAATTTTATGGTACAATACTTGCTGTAGTTTTGACATTATTATCTATTCATAATGGAATTAATAAAATTTTTTTATAAGGATCGTTTTTTATTTTATTTGATTATACTGCACCTTTGCCTTTTCTAAAAACATTCGTGCATTCTTATATTGGGATTCTTGTTCATTGAGAATCAATTTAAATTCCTCAAGTGAAGTGTAAAATGATGGATCAGTAAATATTGGCCAAGCAACTATTGACATTATGTTGTTATATAATTTTGATATAAAGTTATTTTCCTCTTCCTAAAATATTCGATGAATTAAACATATTGAAATTTTGTAATAGTTTTAGCGAGTATAAGAGTAATATAGTTTTGACAATAAAATACTTCGTTAACAATGTTTGCAAATTTTGAATGAAATTCTTCAATAACTCCAGCTCTGTCATCGAATGCGACATCTTTAATAACTATGCAAAAACATGCCTTCACAAGAAGAAAGGGATGACATATCAAAATATAAATAAACTTTTTAATAATAGTTTGTTTTACATAAATAATATATACATTACTTGAAATATATCAGGATCATCTCCAAAATATTTTGCTTCATCTTGAAAACGTTGGAACATGGAGGAAATATCTCTGCTAATTACAAAATTGCTTTTAAAAAGTACAAGATTTGAAAGTGCCGCGTTAAAAAGCTGTAAAAATGTTTCTTCTTGTGCTGATCTTTCAATACTTGCTAGTCCTACAAAATAGGTTCTTGTTAATATAAAAACATCAGACTATCTATCAAAAAATTCTATATTTACCTTCAAAATCAAGTGCCACATAAAGAATTTTGTCTATTTTTACTGGTTTAAAAATAAATAATAACAGTATAGCCATGCTGAATTATACATTTAATACAGAAATCAGTCATGCATAAAAACTTACCTAATGACATCCATATGCCCTCCGTGCAGCGCTAAATTGGTTTAATAAAAATATTAGTATACAATAAATTAATTCTATTCGCAAACTTTAATAAGAAAATTAACCATAGCTGATCCATCAAAAGTTGTACCAAGACAATGATTTAGTAAATAACTTTTGCCTAAATTTAGGAGGTATTAGAATTATATAAGTTTGATAATTCTGTAATTGTGTACTTAAATATTTAATATTTTTTGAATTATGAATTTTGGTCAGTGGTCTAACTTTAATCTACTTATTAATATTATATTGTCGCTGCTTTTTTCTCTCAAAACGTATAACTTACCGCAAGATTGCTCTCCCATAGATGAGATTACTTTTACTTCTAGATCAGAATAATGTTCAAATATAGACTCATACCATCCAAATGAAATGGCTTTTGATAGATTTCCAATTAATCCAAACCCATCATCAAACACATTTTGATCAGTTTTTTCTAAGAATCCGTCTCGAATTGGTATAAAGTCATTGTCGTGTGCAACAGCAATTTGGATAGGAATAAGACAAAAAAAATCAATAATCCAGCTAAAATTAGATATAGGTGGAGAAGTTTATGGTGTTAATGCATTAAACATTTTATATTATTTTATAAAACTATAAACTACTTACTCTCCAAACTTATGTTCTGTAAATTCGCTTGCAAGGTTGTCATAGCTTTCAAAATTAATACAATTTACACTAAATTTTTCAAGATGACCCATAGGTTTTTTTGATTCTTTCTTATATTTTTCAAACAATTTACGAAAGTATGCTTGAAACTTGGTCTTATAATTGTCTATGTCCAGTTTACTGCTTAGTTCTAAGACTATTGTTAATTTTAATAGTTCATCATTTTCACTAAATGGGGTTGTGATTGCATATTTTGTAAAAACCATAGAATATACATCAAAGAATCCATTTACTTTTGTTCTTGGTTCAATGTTGAATTGTTGCCATTCTTGAAAAATAAGTTGCTGTTGATTGACTATCTTCAATTCACAATCGTCAACAACTTTTATAATTTGAAAATTTTCATTACTAATAACCAAAACATCACCCACATGAAGGTCATTGGTGAACTTTGTGTTTTGGCCAAAGACTGTATGCGGATCGTTACTTTCTATTTTTACTTTGCCCAAAGATTTTTTTGCTGTCTTTTGTTCAAATCGATATTTAGCCTTCGTTTGTGTAACTTTAACTATCAAAGATAGAAAAGTATTATTATGCAAGTCAATTGTTGTTAGATGAGTTTGTTTATTTGCAAGCGAGCAAAATTGAAAAAGCTCTAAAGTTGGATAAGCAAATGGAATATCGATCACTTTGTTTGCATTTTTGTTAAACTTTTCCAAAAAAAATACGTATCCACGAACAATGTCTCCATTTAAAGCTTGAGAATTATTTATTTTAGATTGAATCATAGTATTCTGCTGTAATTTAGATTCTGTTAAATTATCTATACTTTCGATACTTGATGATTTAGCTTCATTATTAATATCAACCCTATTTTCTATCTGCATTTTTGTGTACATATTCTCTGAGATAGTCTCATTTTCTTTATCTATCCCTTTAAACGTTTGTGTTTCAGATTCTGTTGAACTATCTAAATTTTTTTGTGAAATAATTGCAATTTCTTTATTATTTTTAGTTGTAATGTCGATATTTGATAATTCGATTGTATTGGTACTTAATAATTTAGGTTTAATATCAGAAGGATTTTCAACTTGTATTTTTGTGCACGTATCCTCAGATATTATCTCTATTGCTTTATCTTCGACTTCAGATGTTTTACCAAAGAATTTTTCTTTCACAAATGCAACAAAGCAAGCTCCATCTGGTGTGCTAATTACCCGGGTGCAATTTTCTGGAAGTTGTGCGGTTCCCGGCCGAAAGTTACCATTAATCAAACTATAGATTCGAGCTGATCCATTTTTTTCGACAAAACAAACATCTTCAGTACTTTTTATAAAAAATAAATGAGTTATTTGTGGAATATTTGATTTGTACCATTGACTAATGTAGATGTTTCGATGTTGCAAATGAATATTATGATGTTCATCATCTAAACTATATGTATAAAGCTTTTAAAGTAACATATCAAAATAAGTGATCGGCAGAAGAATTTTTAACGTAAATTAAAGTTAATACACACCAATCCTTTATCATTTTCATAAATTGCAATCATGCGTTTAGGTTCATTAAGTGCAATTATAAAATTTCTTCCAATTTGTAGTTTCTTTTGTGCAGTTTGTGAATCTAAGCTATTTTGTAGATTCTTAATTCCACCAATATAAATCTCTAGCTTGTTATTTATTATATTCCAAAGAAACAGTAGATAGGTTCTGCTAAATTGTGCAATAGTTCTATAAATTTATAAAAATAATGAGTTGTTATAATTAAAAACACTGTATCAAGAAATATTACAATTATTACATGAACTCATAAATTTCCGGATCAATATTAAAAGAGGTGTCATAAATGGATAACCTTGGTTTTGGAATAAAAAATTCCTTTTTATCCATCTCTTCTATATCAGACTGGTCAAGATTAACATCATGAATAGTAAAGCATAGTTTTTCAGAAACTTCACAATCCAGGTAGTAATATTTGTTTTTATGCTCATCTAATATATAAAAATTTAAAAATTATAAAATTATTGATTTAGTTAGTTCTCTTAACGTTTATAATTGCGTAAAATTATACCTATGTTTAGATTTAAAATTGTTAAACGGCCTTTTATCAGATCATCTGTTTGATACTTTGCTTCAATTTTTTCACAGATTGATTCAAAATAATCCTCTTCAATTTGTTTTATTTTTTCCTCATAATTTTTATCAATTTTTACTTTCGCATTTTTTTCAACTATTTCTTTGAAATCTTGAACAATTCGTTTTACATTTTGAACACAATATTGCTCTTTCCATTCTATATATGCATTTAAAAACTTATTTGTAACCGCTTCGTCATTTAAGACAGAAATTTGTTTTACAAATGCATTGTCAGAAATTTTTTTAGCCTCATCATTTATTTTACTGACTATTTGACTTGTTTTAGGAAGGATCACATTAGAAGCACAAAACAAAAAACATTTCGTTTTATACTTTCTGACCAATTTAGAAAAATCTTGCTCTTCATCACAGAATACTATTGATTTTTTTATATGGTCGCAATGGTTTGCAAAAATAAGTCGAGTTTTGAGGCATTTCCATCTATTAGTAGAAATATTGAAGATTTCATTTTTAAGAGTTGTAATTATATCAGGATGTATTTCATCAATGTTGTTAACTAAATCGAAGAAACGTTTTTTAATATCATTAATGCCTGTCTTCTTTTGATTGTATTTTATCATTTATAATCAATTATTAAACTCTTACTTTTTTCTCCTAGTTGTATCATATCATTTTTATGGTCACTTATTAAACTTTCAAAATGACTAAATTTATCAAAATTGCAACATAGTAAGTATCTTAATAATTATTTTTAATCTATGTGCAGTAAGACCTCTCCAAATGCAACCCTAAATGTAGTCATAAGTTTCAGCCCAAATATATTTCCAACCTTCGTAAATGCAATTTTTTTTATTGCTCTCTAAATGCATGTTATTAAAAGCTTGGCCCCAACAAGTTGCATTTAGGCTATCTGACTGTACTTATTATTAAAATTGTACATACCTGTATGACTGACTTAATATCTGATATGCAATTTGTTCAATAAGAACTAGGTTATACTCCGAAACTTTATCGACTATTTTAACCTTATCAGCCTCCTGTTCTTTTAACTCTTCATTATATTTCAAAAAAAGATCAGGTACATTTATGCCATCTTCTACAAGCACTTGTAATTTTTGAATTGACATTTTATTACGATTAATTGAAAGAGCGCATTTTTGAATTTTAAGCCTTTGTTTGAAATATTCTTGAAAACTGATCAAAGAGTCAAAAATTCTTCTACTACATTTATCAGCAGTTGTAACAGGTTTCATCTTTCGAGTAAGTAATCTTAGGTTTGATGCAGAACAAACAATTAATGGATGTAAAGGTGGACCATCAAGATTTTTAGGAGCATAAGAGGTTTGTATATTTGACATTGATAGAGGTAGCTTGTATTGTTGAAAACAATAATTAATTTAATTATAAATAATGAGATAAATTTAACTATAACTTACATTAAATCCTTCAAAGAGTTCAAAATTTTCTTTTTGTTCTTGGCTTTTTCTGACTTCAAATTTATGAATAAATGCTCTTTTTTCTTTATTTTCTCCATTTTCGTCATCAAAATTCTTATTCAACAAACACCAATCAAAATTTTTTACATCACTATCTGCTAACAATATAATAGTTAACCAATAAAATAAAATAATAACATACATTATATATGATATTGGAAATAAGGATGTTGTTGGCCAATTTAGCAGTTTTTAAAATTCTATAGGCCAATGATAATAAAAATTGTTATTAAAAATTAATTGTAACATGAAGTGTTGTTAATTACTGTAATTATCTACGTTAATGTCTTATTACACCAAGCTGTTACAAATATCATGTTACAATTAATTAGACGTAGCAATTTTTTTAATCTCACTATGACACGTTTTAGTTGACAACATCCCATACAGGCAAGCCAAGATGAGCCAAAAACATCCGTATTTAAAAAGAAATTACAAATGTACCATCCATAAGGCATAATTGATGTGTTGTAAGTTTTGTAAGATACCTGTAAATGTAAAAAATAATAAATTATTACTAAAACTATCATGCTTTATCATGCTTTTCAAATTCCTGTGATCATATAAAGAAATCTGAATAAATCTAGGTATAAGTTCTCAAGATTCCTCATCAGTTCATTCGCTATATCTGGTAGTTAACAAAATGATCTCAAAATTTCCAGTTACTTTTTGTTAATGGGAATATTTGATATTATTTTGACAAAGTTCTACTAAAGGCAATACTCCAGAATCGAAATATGATAGGGAATCTTGAGAATTTTTATTTTTAGACAAGTTAATTAGATTTATCTATAAAATGTGTCAAAATTTTCGGATTTCTTTGTGGTGGAATATCGCCAGACGATCACGGTAATTTGAAAAGCACTATAATCCAAACGAATGATAAAATTACCTATGTAAATTAGTCATATTCTTTTTTCTATAAGAAGATGCAGAATCTTCATAACAACCATTTTCACACCAGTGTATGACCAAAAATTGGTTCGGGTTCGAATTAATGCCTTCAGAGATAGAAGGTAGTTTTTGAAGATAAATTCCAGGCCTTAAAGTTGGCAAAGGATTTATTGTATTTATTTCATAAGGTATTAAAAGTTGCTCATAACTAAATTAAATAAAACAAGGTGAATAATAATTCATAAAAATCATAATATAATGCATATTTAATTATTTATTGGCTGTAATACGCACATGACTTGATCAATAACATTTTTATTTAATAGTAATTTTGCAATAAGGTCATTTCTACCATAACATCCAATAAGACGAACATGACAGGAATTCAATTGTTCAAATTGAATTTTTGAAATCGATTTAAAGCTGTTTGGTACCATTTCATTACAAAGTTTTTTCAAATGTTGCTGTGAAATTAATATCTTGTCAACTAATAAAAATATATAAATTCAATATTAATAATTAGAATATTTTGTGCACGCAATTGTATAAAATAAATCTTTTATATGTACCAAGACCATTCGACCCTTTATCTTTGCATAAGTCTAATAAACGGTAAAGGCCTGGAATCGATTCACATAAGTCATAACATGAATTGACTGTTTCTTGGTCTATTTCTGTGCCAATTTCAAAAGATTTGTCTGTAAAAAATCATTTATGAGAAAGAAAGCGTATTAGAAAATCATGTGATAATATTTTTATACCTTCATTATCTGCATGACCATTACTTGTTGAAGATTCTAGATTGTTGGCTGTTTCATCTGCAAAAAATCATTCAACGAGAAAGAAAGGGTATTGAGAAAATCATGTGATCTTATAAAATGCATTTAAATCTTTATAATATTTTTATTCTTCATTTTTCTGCATGACCATTACTTGTTGAAGATTCTAAATTGTTGATTTTTTCATAATTTTCTAAATTATTGCTAACGCTATTCGATTTCAAACTGAGATCTGTATAAATTAATAAAAATATTTTATTTCTAACCTGAGTCGATGTTTCGTCCTTGATTATCCATGATAATAAGCGGAAATATGCATTCACGGATGCGAAAAAAAGATTGAAAATACAGTTTGCCACTTTAAATTAACGTTTGGATTCGAATAATCCGGAGATTAGTTCAATATGATCCGGTAAGCAAAATCTAAAAAGGATTCATGAATACTAATAAGAGATTACTTGATCGTTTAAGTATGGATCATCTCTGCGCATTCTCGAAAGAACGCAATGCATTGTTAGAGTTGATTAGGAAATACACGTCGTACTGCTCATACGCGATTGTTACCATAATAAACAACAATAAAAAATTATTGGGGTGTTAATGCAAGTCTGATTATATAGTGCAGGTAATATAAAGCGATGGCGAAATAGCAAACATGTGAAATCAATTAAATGACTCATAATCGGTGGTGAAATTTTGGGGTATTTTACAAACGCGTCGTAAACTTGTTTTTAATTACCTGTTATTAAAACTATTAACTATGATTCGGCATAATGAATTCATTAGCTAGATTGTAGTGGCTTAACGACGATTTTTCTTCACAATTTCTTGGCAACTTCGTTGGGGGACGAAACGAGTTTTTGCGTTTTTGCCCTTCACAATATCAATATTATTGGTTCTTGTTACGTACGTACGTATCATTAAGCCATAACCAGGTGATCTTGTGAAATTTAGATTCCTGATATTGATAGGCTAGAAATAGAAAATATTGTTAATAGTAAAAAAAATGGACGGTTCTACGCAAGGCGCATGATTTAGTAAGATAATCAAGATAAGAATGCAAGAAGGATGGACTTTTTCAGGGTAAGAAAGGTCTTATTCATGTTAATTAAACTAGAATAAGATGATCTTTTATTAACTTATTTCTTTGTTCTTTTATAACTTTTCTACAAAACTTTTGATTACGTTTCATCTAATTTATCCTAACATGGATTTCAAAAGAACACCAAGGAACTTAATATTTCCATTTTATTTGAGTTTATTCATACTAATTTTCATTGATTTCTTTTCAGCATTAATTCGAACAAAGGTTTCTTATCACATTACTTGATTTTTTAATTATATGATTCCGGGTGAAATCGATATTAGAAGCATGGGAACAAGATCACCTGCTAGGCTCCTTACTCGAGTCACGGCATCAACATGCATCGTTGTGGAATCCAAACAGGTATTTGTGGGCTAATTTTTCCCACCATATAACAAAGAAAAACGTGCATATTAATAAAAATCTATTTAAGATAATTTTCATTGTGCCAGCATTAGGGAAATTTATTTTTATTGGTTGTTTATTTCTAGATTATTTATATTGTTTACAATAGAGAAATGAACCTGTAAATAGCAAAAAAATTTTTTTCATAATTAAATCTGTCTGAAATTTTGCGAAATTATAATTTGAAAACGTTTTTTTTTATATAAGCGTTTGGAATCGAGTGGGATCGAATGTTTCCACCAACTTTAATTAGAGACGTTTTTGACAATAGTAGTATTTAATATAAAGCCATTAGATTAAGTTTTTATCGTTTAAAGCGAAATAACCATGATGCTTTTTGACGTCAAAGTATTGAATTCACGTGAGCAAGATGTTATCGTGAAAGATGCAAAGATTATCAAATACTATATAGAGTTGTAAGTGTAACGATAGCGATATATCGGTTATCGATATACAAATTAGTCTTAATTTCGACCAATTAGAATTACTGATGATCAGCCAATAAAAACAAATTTCCCTCATGCTCATTGTGCCCAGACTTGGTGTTTATCTTGAGTAGCTTTGTGTTACATCTATACGTCTAAACGAGAACAGGTTAAAAAAAATCTAAAAAAGAGCGACAGATGTTTATCTGAACATGATGTGCTATGTGTAAAGATGAAATAATACCGATACATATTCGGTATATCCATAACAAGATGGCAACCCCAAATTTATACGGCGAAAGAAGGTATCTACTTAGGGATGTTAAACCGTTTAAAATAGATTGTTTGGGTTCCGAACTGGTAGTGCACTAATGATGCCTGACGCATGACGCAACCTGCGTCATTGACGCATGACGAAACCATTTCGTCAGGCAACTTCAAATTGACGAATTGACGAATGAAGAAACCCATGACGCATGACGAAACCCATGACGCATGACGAAACCCACGACGAATGACGAAACACATGACGCAAAACCCATGACGCATGACGAAACCAATAATAAATAATAAAACCCACGATGATTTTGATGAAGCATAAGACTATTATTCATTTCTTTCATAACAGAAATAAATAATTAGTCCATACAAAGTTAATTTTTTGTTCATTATTATATCTTCTCAGTTTCTATTTTTTTGACATCGATCCGACATTGCCTGATGATTGCAACAATCGCCCAGATATATCCGATAGGTGTTCTACGAATTGGCAGTATCATAGTATTTTATTATTACTGTATGTATTATTTTATGTATTCTTATTTTGGCATAGTTTGTAGCATAGTTGGGTGATTTTAATCCTCAACGAGGGTACCCTCAATGAGCATTATAGACTCTCGGTGAGTGTATGAACCTCTCAGCGAGTGAATTAAACACCTAACGAGTTATTAAAACCTCAGTACGAATTAAAGATATTTGAGGGTATGGTTTTATTTTGCAAATGAAATAACAGATGTTCATAGCATTAGTGTTATTATTGATGGTTCAAAAAATTATGTGTTCACAATCGGGCCTACGCGAATTTTACAGGAAGGTCGCCAAAATTCTAGGTTGTATAGATCGGATCTAGGACAGCATTTAGCCTTAGCTATAAAATTTTTTATGATCTTGGGGGCAAAATTGATCGATTCCGATCTGGCCAACTATGATTCCGATGCACTCCAACGTACCCGACCCAGAATTTGGTGCCCCTTTATGAGTTGATTCTACGCTCCACTGTTGCTAGCGAAATGCTAATAATAAAAAAATAATCTGTTTAGATTCAGTATAAAAGCTTCTTCAATTGACAAGGGTTTCATCAAGAGCTTCATTATCTTAGGTAGTGCTTCTACAAAAAATTGATCACTCTGTAATTCTGCAATTTTGACCAATCAAAATTTAGGATCAAGCGTAATGTGATAATCAAACAAATGTGGTTTGTTTCTAAGTAAAAATATGTGTAAAATTAAGGCTAAAAAAGCCATGTTATAATTAGGGTTAGGGTTAGAAAAATATAGTGGCCATTGTAGCTATTAGTAAAATTTCACAAGAAACATTTTTAATTAGGACACAATAGATGGTTTCCTAATAAAAATTTAGAGCTACTGTTTTTTGTAAAAAATTTTTACCTTACACCTGATTTAAAATTTGATCAGTTAAAATTACAGGTTGTAAACAATTTTTTGTATTGGAGAGCTAGGGCATTAGTTTCATCAATAGTCAGGAGTTGCATTAGGAGTTTCGTCAATTGTCAAGGGTTTCATCAATTGTCAAGAGCTTTGTCAATCATCAAGGGTTTCATCATGTCAAGGGTTTTGTCAATCGTCAAGGGCTTCGTCAGGTGCAAATTTGACAAAACCTTTCGTCATTGCGAAAATAATTGTGTCAGGCATCATTATAGTGCACTACATAAATTGAATCTAACTAGTTTTTAATAGAATTTATCTTTTTTTCAATATCTGATACATAATTTTTAATACCCTGATATGTAAAAAGTGAAATATTAGATATAACCGTACTATACTTTGAGAAGCATTTTATTTTATTTAATGTATACAAATTTTTGAGTATTTATACAATACAATAATTTTACGTATTTAATATTAAATGATTCATTACAATTATTATCGTTATATGACAAAAAATTTAATATAATAAGATAAATTAATAACAATAATTTTTTGTATTTAATATCTTGACAATTTTTATTGAATGCCAAAAATTTAATATAGTAAGATAAATAAAGAATTATAATAATTTTACATATTTAATATCTTGGAAATGAATTAAATGATTCATTACAATAATTATTGCTATATTAAAAAAAATTTAATATAGCAAATCATTTCATAATATGTATTACTCCCATAAAGAAACCTAGCAAGTTATATTACATGCCTCATTTAATAAACTACTAAATGAACTAGTTCCGCCAGTTCAATCTTGACCATAACGGTCTGAGTTGAAAGCTTAGTCAAACTAATTCAGGCCAAACAACTTAACATCCCTATATCTACCTTAATTTGGAAATGTTCGCACCCATACATGAATGCCTTTTGTGTATAGTTGTATAATTATTCAATATTGCAACTGGCTTGGGAATAAACGAGTTTCATGTTCAGTGCATAACAGTGTTGGCAAATGACCAGGTCATATCACATTTTTTTAAATGACCAAGGTCATGGGTCATATGACCATTGGTCATAAGTCATTAGGTCATAAATTTTTACTACTTTAAAAAATTTGTTAGCCAATCAGAATTTAAGATTAGGTGTAAATATAAAAAATGAAAACAATCCAAAAATCGTTTATAAATCAACATTTTATCTATAAAACTGCTTCTACACTCTAACAAAAGTTTTCTTGTAAAATTTTAGTATTATTAAAGCTATTTTTGTTTTTTTTTAGCTAGCTTATTACAAAATCTAATTTTAAGCTAATAGTGAAATTTTTTGACAAAATTTTTTAAAATCAACTTGTTAATTTGGACCAATTTTATAATACTGGCCTAAATTAAATTTAGACCATAAGGTCATAAGATCATATAGTCTGCTTATATAACCAATCATATATCATAAGTCATGTAATCATATAGGTCATATGATGTCATTTGCCAACACTGGTGAATATATGTGAATAAACTGTTAGACCGATCAATTTACAACCAGCATTATGGTTTTTGAGTTATTTATAAATTTAACAAGTAGGCAATTCCAAGTCTTTCTTTATTTTTGCATTTTTATTTTTTTATCTTTTTATTTTACATATTAGAGTCACAGTATACTCATGATTAATTCAATTAATCATATATCTATTTGTAATGATAATCATGATTAGGTGCAGGCAAAGCTCTGTAATTTGTCGTAACATAAAAGTAACCTGCACCTCTAATCATGCTTGTTTGAATTAGTAAAATCATTAACTATAACCAGGCGTTAGTTTGAAAGTGCCCCAAAATGTCTATTATTATCTATGTAAAAAGGTTAGGTATCTTGGGGTTATACATGTTGGTTATTCCGTAGACCTTTTATAAATACTCACGGTTATAATTCATTAAATTTTAGAATTCCAAAATTTTATTATTGACTATAAACAATAAACAATAAATCACAACCTAGATAATATACTAAATTAAATAAACTGTCATTTTATTTTACACATTCCATAATTATTCGAATAATATCACACAACAACGAAAACAATATCAATGATTACACATTCGCTATGAGGTTAAGCAGAATCTTTATGAAGATTACAATGGTGTGACTCATGAAATATGTTAGTTATACTGTATTTTAATTCTATATATTTTATATATAATTCTGCATTAAATATGTATTATAAAGCTAGGTTTGTCTCAGGAAAATAATAATTAAGGTATCTATTTTTTAATAGAAATTTTACATATATGATAATCCAAAGTTCTATCATGCACGCGTTTTTTTTATATGAATCTTCTGTATAAATTAAATTGGTTTAATTTATTTATTAATTTATTTTTTAGCTATTAGTAATACAAGAAATATGGAAAGTGATGCAGTTGCAACAAATGTAACCGAAGAAAAAAACGAAACTAAGAATGATTATATTATTGCTATGCAATTGCAAGAATGTATAATAATGAAAGAACCAACATTAGCAAAGAATATGAAAGTGAATTAAATAATTTACAAAATGAATTAAATTGATACTTTCTAACTTGAGTTATCCAATGTAATTTTTAGATTTGACATCTCGCATGAATAACATTTCATTTGATAAACTCCTGAAAGAATTCCAAACAAATCTATTGATAAAAAATTTGGAGAAAGAGAGCCTTACAACAAAAATTTTTTCCAAAGCAATTCTAATGATTTGATAATGATTTTTCTCCTCCTATTTACTACCCATTTCAAAAAACGCAGCACGTAATGATCAAGGACATCCATATATTTTGTCATTTAATACCAATTAGATCCATTAGTACATCAGCAATATCCGCAGCAATTTCCACAGCAATATTCGCAGTAATTTCCGCATCAGTTCCTACAACAATTTTCACAGTATCTACAACAGACCTCCTAATTACCAATAAATGTTTTCATGAAATTCAAAATCAAAAAAATAATATTCAATCTGATTATGATACATATAATAATCAAAATCAGAAAAATAATAACCAATCTGATTATAATACATATAATACTAACTTTTCTCAAAAACCAAATCGAAGTAAAACAAATTAGTCTAATCGAGAGCCGGATTTCTTCAAAATTCTATTGTTAGGTGGAACTGCCTACCATTATCAATATGATGACAAATTATTTTTTAGGTGGTACTCTTGATAAGCCAAAAATTGTCATTCCAACAATATTTTATAAAGTTACCGAATATGGTATATTTAATTTAAGTATTATTAAAATTATTTCTATATTTTTATTCAATTTATTAATTTTATTTCAATTTTTTGTATTAATTTATTTTAGAACCAAAAATTGATGATGTAACCAAGAGTCAACTACAAAATGTCATACCTATACTTTCGTTCATCCTGATCTATCCTAATAATCCTGCCTGTAAATTTATCCTCATTGAAATTTCTGGACTGAACGATACAAGTGATATTAAGCAAGATGACAAGAATTTTAAGAGATTATAAATACTGCAATCTTGTCGGTTCTTTATCAGCTATTAGGTGATTAAATATTTTTAAATTCTCTTTCTGGTATGACAGAAAATTGCACAAACTTAAGCCAAAATTCATTTGAGAACGCAAGTTTACTTTATTGAAGTAGAGCAAATGTATTTGTTTTTTGTTTTTTTTGATAACAGCACAAATTAATTTGCTACCCCGTGAATTCGTAGTGCTCGGGTGCACTTAAGACTTGTCACCAATCAAATGTTTAGAGTAGTGACTTGGACCGGGTAACAAAATCGTCAATCGGTTAACCGACCAGACATAACCGAGCATAATCGGTTAACCGAGATTATTTCGGTTGGCCCGGGTCAACCGAGTTGACTGGCTCAACCGAGTAGTGTTTTGAGCCGAGAAAAATTCGTTACTGCTATTTTCATAATTCTTGGAACACCTGATAAAAATTGACCGAATGATGTTTCGGCCGAATTCGATAAGTTATTGAGTCGGTATAATAAAATAATTAATAAAAACTATTTTTGTATCGTAATGATCATTTTACGATTGTCATACAATAATGTCAACGATTTTAAATTTTCGTTAGAATGCTAGACTTTTATAACAAATATATAGGTGCGACTATTAAAAAAGTTAAATATGATCATGAATTGAGATATCCCAAATTCTTTAAAAATAAATTTTTCGTCTTCGACAAGAACGAAAAATAATTAGAAATAAAATAATGCCTTCGTTCGAACGAAAATGGATCCTGCCAAAGAATTGGAATCAAAATTTAGTTTAATTTTTTAAAACCGAATTTTTCGTCTTAGACAAGAAACGAAAAATAATTAAGAATGAATAAATGCCTTCGTTTGAACGAATATGGATCTTGTCAAAGGATATGAATTGAAGTTTTATACAATTTTTTAAAAACTAAATTTTCGTTTGCGACAAGAAGCGAAAAATAATTAGCAATGAATAAAGACTCCGTTTGAACGAAATTGAATCTTGCCAAAGAATAGGAATTGAAATTTAATTCAATTTTTTAAAACCGAAATTTTCATCTTCGACATGAAATGAAAAATAATTAGAAGTGAATAAGAACGAAAATAGATATAAGAATTGAAATTTAATGCAATTTTTTAAAAACGAATTTTTGTCTTCGACAAGAAACGAAAAATAATTAGAAATGAACAATAAAGGCTTAGTTTGAACGAAAATGGATCTTGCCAAAGAATAGGAATTGAAATTTAATTTAATTTTTTAAAACCGATTTTCGTCGAAAAATAATTAGAAATGAATAAAGGCTTCGTTTAGCGCCAAAGAATAGGAATCGAAATTTTACGACTTACGATATTTAGTCTTATTGTAATATATATTAGTCACCTGATTTTATTAAATTACGTATCTGATTCTTATTCCCCGAAATCATAAACTTAATCGAATCGGCCGAAACATCATTTGGTCAATTTTTATCAGGTGTTCCAGGAATTATGAAAACAGCTGTAATACATTTTGTCAACCGATTATTCGATTCTCAACCGGTTGCACGGGTCATCCGATTATCGATTCTCAACCGGTTGTACGGGTCAACTGATTAAGCATTTGCTCAACCGGTTACCTGAAATTTATTCGGTTCGGGTCGGTTAGCCGATTATAGTCCAACCGGTTCAAATCACTAGTTTAGAGAACTCTGGCCATTTGGGTAAAATTTCATGTACTTACATACATACTGGGTTAGTAAATTAACTAAATAATCAAAACTATGTCAGGGTATTAGTAATTTACTATGATCAGATTTCATAGCGAAATTAAAAATGATTAACTAAAATATCATTTTACTTCAATTTATTATAAAGAAAGTACAAAATTCTAAAAGATTCCTCTGAGTATTGCGCTTCTTTTTCTAATTTTTTTTGAGTGAAATCTCTTAATAAGAATTATCTCTGAAAGTCATGCTCGATTTTTCACAAAAGCGTTAGTAATTTATTTTGGTTATACTTATTGTACGAAGTTTTTTAATAATTTATTTATTCTATTAGTTGAACATCTAAAATTTACATATTAACATAAAATATTCGACCATAACTTTGTTTTTTTGGCACTTTGCAGACATTTTGTGAAAATCTCCAAGCAATTTCTTGTCTTTTTAATGAGTTGAATCGTTTTTAACCCTGATATTTTTAATAATAAATTAATATTACCGTTATATTGTTTCTATTCGTGTAGCATGAAAAATCTGCAATATATTAAATTCTATAGTTGTCTTACATGACTTAGTTGATTTACTAAATTAATATTACCGTTATATTGTGTATCATGAAAAATCTGCAATATATTAAATACTATATATGGAATTAATAATCTTTACAAAAAATTCTTCAAACCAAAATACATTTTTAAATTTTAAGATTATATAAATATAAATTTACCTGACGTAAAGTATTGATAAGCTTATGTAATCGACAGGTATTAGGTTGTCTTATTTGAAGATATGACTTGATTTGCGTATCTTGTGATCATATATTAATCAATTCATCAAGTGGAGAAAATATTAGGGTTAATGGTGCTAATATAATAACAAAAAATATATATTAATAAGTCTATTTTAAAATATTTCAAGACAAGAACTTTGAATTCAATATTCATTACTTTTAAGTTCGTGACTTATGCTTTGGAAAAACATGTCTTTCTGATAATTCAAGTCAGCTAATATTTTTACACGTCTCTTTTCTTCTATTAATATTCTACGGATCAAAATTCTATTCACATAATTTAAAATTGACTAATAATCATAATTTGTTTATTATTAATTAATGAAAAATTAAATCTTTAAATATTTTATAAATGCGTACTATATAAAATTCCATATACTCATCATTAAGTTTGCGAAGTAGATTAATGCCACAAATCAATACAGCTTATAAATTTCAGTTACAAATGTAAGTTTTATTGGTAAGAGAATTGCTTGAGAATTGTCTTTTAAAAGAACGTGAATGGGTTTTTCTTCTTTTATTACAAGATTAATGGGCCAACAATCACATTTTAAGAATGAATAAGTAGATGTTGCATATTTTACTTCTATATAAGTATCATAATCCTTATCAGAGGTTTTAATTAAATCAATAATTTCATGTGTTTTGGGGAAATAATCCGGAATATGTCTTTTTAATTTTTCATGAATAAACTCTTCTTAACAAACTTCATCAAATGTTGTAGCTACTAAACGAGCAACCAGGAATTAAAGCCAGTTTTTAAATCTTTATTATTTTCAACAAGATAAATTAATGCATATGGAATATCTTGATTATTTTGTAATGATTTCATTATAATTTGGCAGGCAACTTCTAAGGATTCTGCATCTTAAAAAATGTAGGCGTGTTAATAAATATGTCACAACTTCACATGATATTTACGATTTACTAACCAGCAATATGACATGAAAGTTTGTTGAGAGTTTTTAATCTTCCTTCATTCAAAACTTTTTGAGTAGAGTCAGTCATTATACCCATTACACCCCAGACAGTACTATCTAATTTATAAATTGGATTAAATGAGAAGTCATTGTACATTTCTTCTTTAGGTCGTTTGAAGTTAATTTTTTGGTTAACATCACTCCCCAGCTGAAGTCTCCTCCCACCTCCCCCCTAAAATGAACAGCCAATCCTGGATGACTCTGACCAGTCACCTGATTTATATCAACCAATGAAATTGGCCAATTTTTGTTCATTTTTATATGTTCGTTTCATATGTTTGTTTCATTTTATCCCCATCCACCCCCCTTACATGTGTTCTGGAAAAGTGATGTTAACCAAAGAATCAACTTCAAACGGCCTTATAGCCATCACGGAATGTTTCTATGTATAAATCATGGCCACATAAGCCTTTTCTTGATTCTCTTATACTGCACAAAAAATTTTTTAAGCAAGTTTAAATATTATATCAATTTGATTCAATAAATAATTTGATTATCATGTGATGAAAAACTTTGGGTATATTTTACTCTATATGATTTGTTAACGCCATTGTTTGTGAATCAAAATATTTTACTATATAAAAAATTTTTGTTATTAATTTTGTTATTTGCATCAATTGTGGTCAAAAATATTTTATATAAAAATTTTTTTTTATTAATGTTATTACAACTTTAAAAAAAAAATTTTAATTATATAGTACATAAAAAAATAAAAAAATTCGAATACAAAAAATAAAATTTTGATTCAAATTTGATTTTTTTTTGTTTAACACAACCCCCACCCGCTATTTTTTCTATTTTTAAAAAATTAATCAAAAAATATTTCGAGAAACTTAAGTGAATCCCAACCCACCCCAACCACTGGTACTAGTCGTGGCACAGTTCCCAGCTTCGAGAGGGGCCGTCTTGATAATAATACTTTTTTAAGTATTTTATCAAAAGGTTTAACCCAAGTTTTGTAGTAAGAGCTTGAGAAAGTCCACACCCCGTATTTTATATTCAAAAAAAAAATCAACGAAATTATGGGATTTAGAAAAAAAAAGTGACCCTGTGTTTATTGTCTTTTTTCATCAGCGTGATTTTTGAACACGCAATTGTGATGTAATCGACACATTTTATTGGTTAATCATACAAATTTTTTTTATAGTCAGCGGGTCAGTAGGGGACTTATGATTTCTGGGATCGACATTACACAAATATTTATACAGCATAGTACTGTAAACCCAGAATTTTTCGGGTCCTTAAAAAAAATAATAATTCAATCGATACAACACTTAAAGAATTTCCTAGCAAGCATCTCTTTGTTGAATCACGGTAAATTACGCCGAATCACGGACGACATACTAAGAGTTGAAGCATTGTCTACCGTATAACAGAAGGTAATAAAAATGTATTGCTTAATTTATAAACTTTAACGTCGTTTTTTAGTTTTTTTTTATCTTTTTTCTTTTGTTGTCCAAATAATTAACTTGTTTATTTCATTTATAAATTTATGTAAACTGTTTTCGAAAATTATATGTATTTTTATATAAGATGTTTGATTCATTTTATATATGTGATAGTATAGTTTTGTTAATTATAGTGGAAGTATAAAAAATGGGAACAAAGGACATGTACTTGTTATAAGTGTTTATAAGCTATATTTTAACCGGAGTAATAGTTTTATTCTCATAGGACGACATTCTTCTGCCGGATAACTTATTTATGCACTTTAAAGTACTTTTTGAGAATGTAACATTTCACTAACAAAAAAATCGCTGTGAAAGACATTTCTAGCTCTAAGCGAACATTAATATTTGCTGTTAAAATAATCCAAGATTTGAAAAACCTCACTTATAATACTACGATGCCTATTACTGGACCATGCGCAATCACTACATGCAAAAAAGAGTCATCAACTCGTTGGAAAAGAGTAACTAAACATATTATTAACAAAGGACAAGCTAACAATACCTTGCCTTCTTATCTTCAAATAGGTGATACAATTTGCTTAACTTGTTACAATACTGTTGTGGTGAATAGCTCAACCCCGTCTCAGCAAACTCAGACTGATTTACAAACTCAAGCTACTATAGGTCTAACCGAAACTAGTGAGACTAACGAAGCTCAGAGTACTACTAATCTCTCTTTTACTGAATCAATAGAGATATTAACAGATCTTTTGTATAATCGTGAAAATAAAGAAGGAAGACAAACCATATACTCTTTTGATGAATTTTAATCAGCAATGGTGAGGGAAGATGTGCAATTAAAGAGTTTTTTTCTGAGTTGTATTTGTCATCTAACCCGTTATTAAAAAATCAAGATTCAAGGGCACGGGCAAAAAAGCAGCTTCTTTTTATTTGCTACTTTCTTTGTGGAATCTGTAACAAGTTTGTAAATGATGTAAAAAAAGATATTGCAATGTTTATGGATTCTTCTGGTTCTTATAATGCTTGTATAGATACTTTTTCTGATTTAGGTATAACCACAACATCTCGTATGATCCAGTGGCGTAAATCAATTATATCTGAAGAGCATAGTAAAGCCGTTAATTGTGCACTTGCTAAATGCAGAGAATGCTATGATATTAAATATCGACGATTACCATAGTATTCATATGGAATGAGCACCAGATACTACTACTACATCAACTGCTGCACACCTGGTGATGATTTTAATGATTCTATTACAACTCAACGTGTGATTCTGAAGTTGAATATTCATAATCCTCTGTTAGATGATACTGAATTAATTAAAACAAATATTGAAAGCAGATTTATGAGGCTTTATGGTCTTTCACATAATTGTCACTGGGGATTTCATATGGTTGATGACGATACAAGATTAGAAGAACTGACCGTACACAGCTACGATATTAGGCTAAAAGAAAAACGAAGTTCTCGTTCAATGAAGGATACCATTTTTATTAACTTGCAAAAGAATGACCTTCATACTATGGATGCATACATCAAGGCCATTAATGCAGTCTGAATATTCCATTGATGCAGCAGTACATTCAGGAGGGGTATACGATTCTTGTTGTCGCAGATTGGCCTGGGCAGATTCATCTGCGAACGGCAATTTCACGGTTTATATGTCTTCAAAATTTATCAAATATTACTGATCAAATATTGTCTTTTCTTCCTATCATAGGTCCTCTTCATATCTCACTAAATAGCCGGGAATTGGTGTTCCTTCAGTATAGGCCATTTTTCTCAGCCTTGTACAAAGATATCTTTGGAGAATGAAAATCTCTTGCGCAAACTCCCAAGCCATGGCGTATAAATTTGTTTCTGGAAATATCTCGGTCCTTTGTGCAAAGATGTCAAGTATCATGCACTTAAAGATCTACTTGATAATATGATCACTTTAGTTCTTGATATATATGCCGTGTTTTT
This sequence comes from Gigaspora rosea, assembly GCA_003550325.1. NCBI lineage: Eukaryota > Fungi > Glomeromycota > Glomeromycetes > Diversisporales > Gigasporaceae > Gigaspora > Gigaspora rosea. The sequence continues at coordinate 138,523 of QKWP01000521.1, read as the reverse complement.
CTGATCTGGTGATTTTGATACTTACTTTGAATCTTGCTTTTGTGTCTGGACAATTTTTTTAAAATTTAAGTCGCAAGAATTATGCGAAAGCGTCGTTAATGTTTCTTTCAATATTTTTTACTGGGAGCTGAATAATCACCCAATTTTGGATGATATTAAAGCAGAACTTCCAAAGTTTTCAAATTCAACTGTAGAAATATTTCACAGTTTTCTACACAGAAGCATACAAAATAACAAGAAATAATTAAATACGGACGCTGTATTAATCACTTGCGTCTAAACGATAATGGGTTTATGGAAAACTTTGCATACACATCGACATAAGCAGCTTATGAGTATTCTGCGTGTGATATTTTAGCACTAACAAACAAATGTGCTTGTTTTCTTTTACTATGTTTTTCCAAAATTTACATTCGTTTATTTTATGGTAAATTACCGCTAATACTTCTATTACAAGCTATAGCAATTCGTCTTCAACCAAAAAGCAAAAAGTCGAAAATACTACTGTGCCATTATCTGCAATGCATATGCTAGAAGCGCCTTTGTCATCTTCCTTTGGGTTTTAATACTTCATATACACCCAATCTATTTCATTATTGTGATGCATCTAATTGTTCTATTTCTCTATTTATTAATACCGATTCAGTTGTTTTATCTTGCGGCCACGGTTATCATAAGTCTTTGATGCTAACAATGGGTTTATATGTGTTTATTGTCTCTCATTTTTGAAAGATAGCGTTGATAAACATGTCCGCTCTTTATTGGAAAGCTTGCAATCCCTTGAAAGAAAAAAAAGAATACACGAGTTGAAGTAACTCCTTGCGATGATAACGATGAATTTGAGAAAATAAAATATAAAGAATTTGAATTGGAAAAGGCATTGCGAAAATTTCAACAGCAATAATTATAGTTTCTAATTTATTGTAATTTTTATTTCGTTTAATAAAATACATTTGATACATATATATAGAATATTTTTATTTTTTTTACAAATATATAATAAAAGCGAATGCTTTTTGTACGCTTTTGAATTCCAATTACGTTTTAATAGTAATATCCAAGCCTATAACAGACAAGTTCATTTCATTGACAATTTATCGAAGTGATTGTCAGTGAAATGATACTATCCTCTGATACTATATCTAGTAATATTCAAGTTGTTTGTATAGCTGAATACTGGAATAATTATGAGTATCGGGAGTTTTTTTTCGAATTATTAAAACTTTAATGATCGAATTAAAAAAGAAAAAAATAACTGCTTTTTTTAAAAACTTAAATAATTTCCTAATCTTTCCTTTTTTATACTAACTATAAATGAAAAAATCTTATATCGGAGGATTTGTGGAATTGGGTTTACATGAGTTTGTAAAGCGAACCCTAAATTTTAGTGATGAAACAATGTACGATTGCTGTTTGATGTATTACGTGAATATATATAAAATTAATTTAAGGGAATAATTAACAATAATGATATAAAAGTAAAATAAATCTAATTTTGTATCGTTATGGTTAATTACTCAAATTATTTTATATGCATACATGTAAAAAAAACATTTTTTTAGTTGCAAAATTTAGCACAAATCCACCGATATGAAAACTGTAAACATTCAAATTGGTATGATTTTTTGCGCTTTTTACGTGAAAATTTGATTCCACAGCATATACAAAATTTTCTAGTATAACATCTGTTAGTATCTTTTGCAAGTTTGAAAGAAAATGTCTAAATCAGGTCTGATTATTTTTGATATTCAAAGTTATTTTCAAATTTTACAGACAAAGTAAACTCGAAAATAATCTTACTGATATTGAGAATCTTTAAAGTTTGAAATATATATATTCATTATTGTTGTATAATTTTGATAATAGTAGAACTGAGAGTAACATTAATAACTGATATGTATAATTTTTGATAATCATAGGTTTATATTTAATATTTTATTCGATTTCAAGATTTTACGTAATAAGTAACAATTACTTATCTGTTATTGTTATCGTGTGATTATTACTTGTTACGATTTTGAAATACATCATAATTACTTTATTATTTATTATCTAATGCGTGTAATACATGATCACAGTACAGCAGTAAGTGGGATAAAGAATAAATAAATAATATTATAATAACTAATAACTAATTGAATTTTTAATACATATAAATTTACTTGGCATTTTATTGCCAGACAACATATTATTTAAATAACAATTTGATTTAACGTGAATAAAGGTGATAATCTAGCAATAAGAGTTAAAAGTAATGTGTTAATGTTATTAAAAGATTTCAACCGATTAATTTGCGGTTTAAACTTACTAGAGTTATAAAAGCTTATAAAAGAAGTATAAAAAGTATATGTGGAAAAGCTATATTAAAAGAAAGGATGGTATTAAGAAATGTACAGTACAGTAATAATAAAAGTAATAAACCAAAAGTTTTAGTACTCACGATATTCAAGACTTTGGTGATTATTACCGCCATCATTCACAAGAATAATTTTAACAAATAATAATATTAATAGAGACCTGAATGACATCTTTATAATATCTTTATAATAAATTTTTATAATAAATTTTTTATAAACAATAATTCAGTATTTGGTCTTGAAAAAAAATCAAAAAAAAATATTTTTGAGTTAAAAGTAAGAAATTATGATTTTATAAGTAATTTAGTTATTAGAAACATGATTTTTTTTTCGTGGCGAAATGTCAATATAGTAAACGCAATGTTTTTATAAATAACATCCACAATTTTATCAAAAATTAACATATTTAGTAACCATTGGACAATTACAATACTTTTGCTAATATCAATATCTGATATGTAATTTCACATGTACAATCTGCGCAACAACAATTATTTATATTTTTGCACGAATTCCTGCTACTGTTGAACCTTTCAAAACTGATATGCATGGTAGGCAGGTTTTGTATCAGTATCGAGAGGTTATCAGATTTGAAAACATTATAAACTATTAGATTTATATATCAGGTACCGACTTGGTAGATTAATTTTTTATCAGATTTGACAGTTTATCGATTTTGGCAGGATCGGTTTTGGGAGGTTCAACAGTATATATATTTGCTTACAAAAAAGAACTAGTTTCAAATACAACAATAAACAAACTCTAAACAATTCTGATAAACAAAAAATCATGTCCTCTAATTTTTTAACAACACTTTCTCAAGATTTATCAACATTATTGAATAAAGGTGACTTTTATGATACAATAATTGAAGTTGGTGTTAGCCTTAGAATTCGTCATACAATATTATTGGACAGGGATGTCACGAGACATTAGAACATGTGAACACCAAGCCAAGAAATCATGTAGATTACATTGATAACAGTGATCACGATGATCCTCTTGATCAAATTGATCACGATGATCCTCTTGATCAAATTGATCATGAACTATATATAAATACGTTGAGTCTCGCCCTGAGACAAAATAGTTATTTTACGAACATAGTTGTCTACTAGACTAGTTTTAGTTATCTAAATAAAATAGGTGTTAATAAATAACTCACTTATTCTAATAAAGAATCATGTCTTCATACACTGATTTATTAAATAAACTGATACTTGTATCTTCATATACTTGTGTAACCCAATTTCAATTGATTATAATCGTTAGTGATTAACGATTGTGGGCCGCAGAAATATACCCTGGAAACACGTGGTGATTGAGGTGGTGTAGTATCGATTTTTCGGTTATGTTGATCAGTACCAAAATTGGGTTTACTGGTACTATAAGACCTAAAGGACCGAAAAGTATTAAAAGTCTTATTGATCAATTAATAATTAATAGAGATATCGGTGATATTGGTAATATTAGTAATGTGGGTAATAAAATAGCGATAAAAACTTTAGTAGTTTTAAGAGATAGAGTAGCAATATGACTTATAGTTCTGTATAATCAATTAATGTATATAATAGCAGCCTTGCGACTTGAAGAAAAACATCCATCATGATAATAAATATTTCATTTGCTTATTACCCTATACGTTCCCTATAATAATAAATAAACTTACCCAGATCTACTGCTTAAGTGGCATAAGCAGTACGATTGTTTGTTTTGCTTGTACACGTAATTATACCGTTACGCTGCCAGTTGATTTCTCGATGGACTGAGGAGCACCGTAATAGTCTTGTTCAACTCTCCCAACGGACTGTGGATAGTTGAGGTTGATTATTGTTTGTAGTTGGTTGTGGCCCCAAGAGGTGTAGTCCAAGCTAAAAACTTTGTGCATTAGTATAATTAAAGTTGTATAAAAGACAATTAAATACCTAAGAAGGAAGAATAAATACCTACGATCAAACCATCCAACTTGCCAAATCTAACCGCCTCTTTCGATTAAGCCTGATCGTAGGTCGACTGGTTGTTGATATCTTATTAATTGTTCTGGCAACCCGATAGGCCATTGTCACGATATTGATCACGTGATTACTGTGATAGTCTTCACGTTTCCCTATAGTTAGTTATAGTTTTATTGATAAACTGATACGACTATCGGTATCTTCATATGCCTATAGCTATTCTCTATACGCAATCACGTTCTATTTACTAAGCACGTGAGGATTTCAATTATTTTAAGCCCCAGTTTCACTAAACCATTTTAGAGGTGGTTTGAGCGTAACATTGGTAATGAATTGATCGACCAAAAAGCTTTCCAAGCACATTCTGTTATACTTTATAGTAGATGTGAATTTTTTAAAGTTGTTTTATCACAACAATGGGCTCAAAAAATTTAGAATAAATTTTTGATAAATTTGTGTAATATAAATTTTCATCTAATGCATTTGAATTAATACTTAAGTAAGCATTAAAGTATTTTTTTTTTTTACAAAAGGTCGTTAAACAATTATGAATTACGAATTACGAATTACTATTTATTGTTATAAAAACATTTTTAATTCATTTTCGGTAAATTTATAGGTATATATATAGTGGAAATATTTCTTTAGCTGTAGTCAAACATAGTGTTGTTAGGCGAAACTAAGAGGTTTCACCAAAGGCGAAAGTCGAAACTAGTTTCGACTTTTGCCAAAAAAAAATTAAAAATGGCGAAATAGGGAAACTGGTGAAACTGTCGAAGCTGGCAAAACTGGCGAAACTGTTAAAATGTCGAAACTGGCGAAACTACTAAAAGGTAATGAAACTAGAAAAGAAAATTAATAAAAAACAAAAATAGAAAGATAATCAAAAAATTTAAACTCTATATAATTAATTTTTTATTTCTTTAAGTTAAAAGAAGTATTATTAATAATTTTTAATTAAACATAATTATAATATATTATTAATAGATTTTTATTAAGTTAATTGATCTTTATTATTAAGAAAATTTTATTTATTATAATAACTTTTATTTATTTTAAATTTATAAAAATTTAATAATTTTTTATTAAAATAATTACTATTTGTATATTAGTATATCAAATACAGATTCTTATAATTTTTAAAAATTTTATATATAAAATTACTTTTAAAGTTCTAATAAAAAATTTCTTATAAAATTTTGTATAGATTATGTTTTACTTTAATTTTAAATTCTATCTTAATATAATTTTAATTTAATAAAATTTTTTGTTTTTAAATTTTAGATTATATTGATTTATAAATTATATCTATATTTATATACTAGAGTAAACTAATAATTTTTTATTTTTATTTTTTTTCATTTTAGCAGCCTTGCTAATCATCTTTATTAAGATTCTTGTATATATATTTGTACAAACTTGACTTAAATTTTAGCTTGACATCTTCTAACTATTTCTATAAACACCTAGAAGTAGTCTGTTATACTGATCAGAGTATTACTCTAACTAGAAGGTTATATCAAACTAGCTATTGAGATCTAGAAAGAACAGTCTCATTTTCATATTAATTAAACTAAAGACTAAATTCAATCATGTTTCTTAAACTTTATTACTATTTTTTTCTTTCTTTTATTTTGTAGTTTAGTCTTGTTTATTTATATTAACATCTTCCTTTTCTCTTTATACTTTTTTGTTAGTATCTTTATTACTTGTTGTAGTATCTTTTTTCTTCTTATCTGTAGTATTGATTCAATTGCCTTTTTCCAGATGAATACTATTTTACATTATTTTTCATAAATTTTTGAAAAACCTATTCTATGCTATATTAACTATAGTAAACAAGAATTCTTTAGCTTTTTTATGCATTTGTATAAACTTCTGCAGTATTGTTTTGACTTTTTCTTGTATTAGTCATTTGATAATTTTGAACTTACTTTCTATTTTTCTTCTTTTGAGATATCTTACAGAATCTTTTAAGTTTTTTTTGTTCATTTTCTTTTGTATTTCTTTAGAAAGTACTGTTTATACTAAATAAATTAATATATTTTCTATATTATTTTATTCTTTCTTATAATTTTTACAAGTGCCCAATGTTTTTGGTCCTCATTATTACCTTTATTGTATAGTATAAAATATGAACTTTTGTATATATCTAAATGTATTTGTGCTAATATTTTAAGTACTGGTAATGTTTATTGAATAGTATACAATATGAACTTTTGTATATTTCTAAATATCTTTGTGCTATATTTTAAGTACTAGTAATGTTTTATTCATATACTTGATTAGTATCACATTGTTTTATTTTTTTCAAATTTGTACATCTGACTCTATTTTGACTTTTGAATTTACTTCACAAAATTGACTAGTCATATTCTTTCTTTTTTTTATTTGGTTCTATTTTTTGAATTGTAGATATAAAATTTTATTTTTATTGGTTTTGTATTTCAATACATTCTTGATAAACTGTTTTGTTGGATCTTCTATAATTGTTTTTCCTAACAAAGAGATATAATTAAACTTGAAAAAAGCATATTTGCTACTTTATCTAAACTTTTAAACTATTTCACTCTTTTGCTAATTTGTCTACTTTGTTATTTTATTTTTTTTTTTTTTTTTTTATTTTTATTTAATTTTATTTTTTTTTTTTTTTATTTTATTTATTTTTATTTTTTTTTTTTTTTTTTTTTATTTTTTTTTTTTATTTTTTTTTTTTTTTTTTTTTTTTTTTTTTTTTTTTTGAGTTTTATAATTATTGTAGTATTATATATATATTTTAACTTTCTTTCTTCTTAACATAAATAGAAACATATACTATATGACTAACAGTTCTGGTTTTATTGATAATAGCTAATTTTGAACATCTATAAAGTCTTAATTGATTGTTTTTTCTCTTATATCTATCTGTATTAGAGTTGCATGTGAAACTAATCTTCAATGGTGCACTATGGTGTACCGAGACTGGTGCACTGAAACTTGTGCACCAATAATTATAAAAAACTCAAATTTTCAACTGTGCACTGATGCTTCCTGGTGAAACTAACTAGTTTTACCAACAACTCTAATCTGTATCCAATTAGCTATTATGTAATTAAACTCTAAAGATTCTTTTTTTATTGATTTTTTAAAAAAGTTATCTATATAGAAATCAACTCTTCTTTTGTATTTATTTAGTCTTGTTTTTCTAATTATTAACCTTTTATTTTCATTTTCTTTAGATAAATTCAATAATATTTACTTTTTTTCTATTGTCTTTTGAATAGTCCAAAAATGTTTGTAGTAACTTTTTATTTTAATTTTTAAATATTAAATAAAAATTTTTTGGTTTCCTCTAGCCTTCTTAAACTAAACATTTAACCTTTTAGTTTAAAATAGAAAAGTATGAGGTAAAATGTTACATCTTCTTTCTGTAGCGGTCTAATGGTTAGCCCTGACTGCAAGTTATAGGCTTGCTCTATATTAGATAATTAGTTAGAAATTTTAAATATAGTATTGCTTTATATATCATTCTGATATAATTGTAACTTACTATTCTATTTCTGTACTTGACATTAATAAATAAAAAAATAAAAATAAAAATAAAAATTTTAAATTAGAATTTAGTTAATATAAATAGTCATATATAGTATAAATTATTATAAAATTATAATATATAAAATCTAACTAATTTATATTTTATTTTTAATTCAAACTTTAATTATTTATAAATTTATTTGAAATAATTAATTTATATATATTATAATTATATAATAGTTATATATCTATCTTAAAAATTAACTATTTAGTTATTTTAATATTTTAAAAAATAAATCAAAAACTTATTTTATTAAATTTATTAAATTTAAAAAAATAAAAAATAATATATATATATTATAAAAATACAAAAATCAAGCTAAAAAATTTAAAATTATTAATAAAAAGAAAAAACCTATTCATTAGGTAAAAAACTTTCTATTTAAATAAAAAACTTAAATAAAAATAAAAATTTAATATAAAAATTTAAAATTAAACCAAAAAAATTAAAATTATTAATAGAAAGAAAAAACCTGCTAACCGGGTAAAAAAACTTTCTAGTTAAATAAAAAATTTAATAAAAATAAAAAATTTGATAATTTATATAATAGGTTTAAATATTTAAAATTATAATTAATAAAAAATTTTAAAATTAATATTTATTTAAATATTTATCTTTAATTACATCTGAGTTTAAATTATCTTCAGGATTCCAATTATAATCATCTTGTCCTAAAATTTGATTAGTTTGTTTATTAATATTTTCTAAAATTTCATCAGTTTCTAATAATAAATCTTCATCATTATCTTCAATATCAGGAAACTTTTCTAAATCATCAACAAAAATTTCATCATTTAAATCTAAGTTTTCTTCTAAAAATTAAACTAAAATCTCTCTAGTCATTGTATAAGTTTCACCAAAATCTAAATTATTAAATAATAATAATTCATCTTTATTAAGTCCTTCTTTTTCTAATTTTTCTTCAAAAGTTTTAATATTTGTTTGATTTAATATTTCCAAAACTTCATTTTCAGTCATTTCATTTGCAAAATAAGAAAGTTCTTTTTTTGCATTATAATTATAATATGTGCATAGTTTTGCTATTGTTTCTAAATTTTGAATATCTATTTGTATTCTTTTGTTTCCAGTTAGCCAAGTAAGTAAAGAAAAATTTCTTTCACATAAAACACTATTTGGAACAATTGCTAAGATTTTTAGTACTAATTCTTGAAGATATTTAGGCTCTGGTTCAATTGAATTCCACCAAGTTATCAGAATATCATAACCTTGTGCATATGGTTGATTATTTGGATATTTTTTTTCTTTATATAGTCGAAGTTGAGCAACTAAAATATTCCAACTTGCATGATCTTTTTCAAATTTTTGCCAAATAGAGCCAACTATTTTAATAATTCTAGAAAATTGTCTATTTTTAAATCCTAAATCTAAGTTATAAAAAAATTTTAATAATATTTTATAATAGAATTAGATAATATTTTAAATATTATTTTAAAATAAAATTTAATATTATTTTAAATAATTTTTAAAATAAAAAAAGTTTTATTTTATAATAAAATTAGATATCTATTTAAAATAAAATAAAAATTATACTTACTACGAAATTTTGCATTAAAAAATATCCTAAAATATATAAATTATCATCAAATTCTTCAAATCTTTTTATTTAAAACATTAATGCAATATTGTTAAAATTTTGTATATTGTTGTATTGGTAATTTTTTAATTGTTGCACTTGTTTTAGCTAAACTTAAAAAACAATCACAAGAGTTGTATTGTTACTTTCTAATAGTAAAATTGATTTTTTTAAAGGCAATAATACAAATTTTAGTATTTTTAAATGAGCAAAAAAATCATAACGATCATTAGTTAATATATTATCTTCAACAATCTAAAAAAAGACAATAATTAATAAATAAATAAAGATATTTTATAAATTTAATTTATTACCTTTTTTAAAACTTTTCTAAATGTAAAACACTTTCAATTGTTTTACTTGCTGTTGTCTATCTAGTTTTAGAATAGTTTTTAAGACTTCCACTAGTTATATTCATTTGATCTATTAATAATCTTAGTTCTGCTCCTTTAATTTATAAAATTAAATAAAAAATAATTATAATAATAAATTAAAATTATAATTAAAATTAAAAATTATATAAATATAATTGAACTTAATACCTGCTCTATATGAAGAGTTAAAAAAATTATATATAATATTACATTTTTTAATTAATTTATTTGTCCATTCAAATTTTAAAATATCTTGTGCAACTAAATTAATTGCATGGGCTATACATCTTATACTAAAAACATATGGATATTGTGAAGAAATATTATTTTGTGCAAGTTTTATATTAGCTCCATTATCACTAACTATAGCTGAAAAATGATCTGCTCCAATAGAATCTAATACTTCATTAATTTTACTAGCTAAAATTCTTCTGTATGCATTTCATCTAAATACACAAATCTTATACAAATATTCTTTATGTTTGGGTGTAATAATTATAAAATTCCAAATTGAAAAATTTTTTTTACTAGTCCAACCATCCAATACTAAATTATATTATATTAATTATTACTGTATATATTTAATTAAAAAAAAATAAAAAATATATTTACCTAATATTGTTGAAATATAAGGTAAAAGGGGGTAATTTGACGAATAGGGGTAATTTGACAAATTTTGATATTGCATGATCTAATAATTGGAATCGAATAATTTTTATGCCATTCGATTTGTCTCGATGAGACGAGTCGAAAGGTACAAGAATCACCCAATTCTGATCACTGGATCATAAGATATCATCAATTATTTGCCAGGTTTACACTTCGTCAAAATCCCTCTCAAGGATCTTTTTTGTGTAGCATATAATCGATGATATATCGTGACTCAGTAATCAGAATCGGGTGATTTTTATACCGACAATTCGTGTCATCGAGATGAATCGAATGGTATAAAACTCATCTGATTCTGATCACTGGATCACATAATATAACATCAATTCGTCAAATTACCCCTACCTCTCTAAATTTAACCTTTTTGATAAGATGTATAATTCCATTTAATGTCACTTTAAGAAAAGATGTTATATTACTAATTTTAAATAAATTAATTCTAAATCATGTATAAAGTTTAATACAAAAAATAAAAACGATTATTAATATTAAAATAAATAAGTTTTTATATTAGTTATTTTAACTTTGTCAAATTACCCCTTTCTTCCTTATTATTAGTATTTTGATTAATAAGGGCTAACTGTTGTTCTAATAAATGACCTGATAAAAACTAATGTGTTGGTGGTTTATAAGATAAATTTGTTTCTTTTTAATGCTTCAATAAAAAAAGGATTTTCAATAATATTCCAAGAAATTCCACAAATAGCAAAAGCTCTAGCCCAAGCAAGATGAATTCTTTTAACTTTTTGCTGATCTAATTCTATTACACTAACATATTGATCAAGTTTTCCATGTATATTACTTTTTCTTTTTTTATTAGATTTATTTTTTTTAGAATTATCAGAAAGAATTTTTGAAAGAAAATATCTAATAGTTGTTGAATCTGCCTTTGAACAATTATTGCTAAATGACTTTCTAATTTATTTGGTTCACCACGATTCCAAGATGCTCCACAAAAATTGCAAGTTGCTTTATTTCTTCCTTTTTCTAATTTTTCACCTTTAGTAAAATAATTCCAAACAGGACCATCTGGATGACCACCAGGATGATTTCTATCCTTTTCTATAATATAAGTATATGTATTATTTTTTTTTCACTAGAACGCATTTTACTAAATTGTTAAATATAAAAATAAAAGAATATTTCTAATTTACACCAGAGGTGATTATCAACTATAGTCAATTTGCCAATTAAAATTCAGGATCAGGTGTAACATGTAAATCAATCTTTGTGTAACAAAACAAAAAAATTTTTAAAAAATTGCTAAAATTGCTTCTAGACTTAAAACTTGCCTATAAAACTACTTTTTTTTATGCAAAAAAAAATTCCTTGTAAAATTTTGGTATAAACTATGCCCTCCTGCCCCATCCCAGTTCTTACCCTTACTCTAATATTAAAAAATTTAACTTTTACTTAATAAAAATTGTTTGTTTTTATTTATTTATTTATTACAGGTGATAATCACCTGTGGTGAACATTAGTTAATTTCAAAATAAAAATAAATTAATTATTTTGTATTTTAATACTAGTAAATCAAATATAACAATTATATTATTATTTTATACTATATTAATAAATTAAATTGTTAGTAAACTGAATTATTAGTAAATAACAGAACTTAAAATATATTTTGTTAAAAAATATTACAATTATAAAATCTAAAAATTGGTATTTTTTTTAAAAAAAAAAATTAGTGACAATAATAATTATATGTATAAATATAATATTATTATTTAAATAACATACCTATAGATAATTATAATAACAGATTGATTCTATTAATATCAACCTCTTATTAAGAAAAAATAAATTCAGATTGTATAAAAACTATTCCGTTGTTATCAACTCTTGCATATATGTATCAACATAATTATCTAATCTAAATGAGTTGATATTAACAAAGTAACCTGTACTACTTTTAGCATAGACTTTTACCCAATATTTAATTTTAACCTAACATAAATTTAATTTATCATATATATAGTGTCTCAGATTAACGCTTGCCTCAGATTGCAACTGACGCACCTCAGATGTTGATTATTTGGCCAACGTTAACTGATCGACAATAATTAGCCTAAATTATACCTTCATTTTCACTCTAACTCTAACACTAATTTGAGCTGAAAGCAAGCGTTGATCTGATGCACAACATATACGTGCATAATTATTGTCATATACGATGCTTTTTGATTAATAATTTAAATTTTACTATATTTGATTTACTATAAGTCAATACGTTGTGAGGGGTGTTGGCAATCAGCTAATCAAATAAAATACACTAACGATACTACTACCTATCTAAACCAATGTCCTATAAGTATGCAAGACTCTAGATCCTCGAATTGGCAGGCAGAAAGAGGCGTGGTTGATTTGGTCTGGGTCTCGAGTTCTTTTAGGGTGTTGCTGCGGCGTGGATAAATGAAGATAAGTGTCTCTGGTATTTCTTGTATATGTCTTCAGTTGGTGGTCCTAAATTCACTCTATCTATATAACTTGTCTTTATTCTTTAGTGCACAAAGGGTATAAGGTGCAAATACAATCGTTAATATTATTAACGATTGTCACGTGATCAAGGGCGAAATTGGATTGATGCGAACAATGGGAGTAATTGATTGTTCTATAAATCAGGAAATCAAAGGGGTTTAATCGATTGATGAAATATATAAAAGGTGATTAATTCAATCTTCCTTTCTTAACTGGGTTACAAATTAAATGGGAGTTCAAAACTCGGGTTACGAAGTTACAACTAACGATACGACTTTAACTTAAAATAACGAATATTCTATGGGTACAAGATATGTTCAATAAGCGATTTTATCATAACAAAATGGGTTTAATAACAAGGGAAACTTCCTAACACTTCTACTCTTATTTCGAAGGTTAAAACTCAAGCTCGTCTGAGTTATTCAAATGTGAACTCGTTCTGGAGTTATTCTTTATTGAGTCAAAAAGGAGGGTATTATATACATTTTTTCCTCTTAATAAATACATGAATTTTAGACTGCAATAACTATCTCTATTGAATTCGTCTCTAACTTATCATGACTATAATTTCTTCGAACAAAGGTCAGAGGTGAGTTCCTACGCCTCAAGGCGTACTTGGGGCGTTGAAAGGCTTTTTGGCTTTTCGTTTGTACCGGAGCCAAACTTACATGTGCCAATTCCACTAATTTAACGATGCCGAGATTAAGCTAAGTACATTGTTTAGTGAAAGGGGAATAAACAAACAATGACAGTTGAATTCCAGGTGCAACAACTAGATTGGGGCTGTAGCGGGCGGAATTACCATGCCCACAAGCATGTGTAAATTCATGTGTAAAATCTATAGCTATCGAAAAAAGTAATAAACAAACAATGGCGGCGAAATGTCAATTTGCAAGAACTGGTTTGTGGCCCTGGCAGGTGTAGTTGCCATGTGTTTCCACCAGAAGTCGCTGCGGCATATTGCTTATTCTATCTGGGGCTATGTCGATTCCACTATCTATAACTTATAATAGGAGAAATAATACTATCGTAACGACATAAACAAAAGAAAAAGTCCCCTAATGTAAACAAAAAATAGAAAGTCCCGTGACGGAGCCCGTCACAACGTACAACAATTATTTCCTTAAAATTAACTCTAAGGTTTAGGACCAGATAAAATAAAGCATCGAGAAATAATTGCCAATAAAAATGTTAACAAATTACTTACATATGTATAATATTAAGTTAGTTAAAGTTTTAACGATGAATGCTAAAGAAAAAAATCCTAACAATATAATATTAACTTTATTTAAATATTTAGATAAGTTTATTTTATACAAATAGTATTAATATATAGATAAGGCTACTAAAAGAAAACAGGATTTCAAACTTTGAGTTTTCAAGCGCTGAATTGATTTATTATAAGTTCAAAAGCCTGAAATCTAGTTTGTTTTTAATAGTACTCGAATACAAATGAAAGGCTACGTATCGCTTTGTTTAGTGTACATTTTTACATAAGCTTAATAGCCACACGCAAAATATTTTGATTCACCAACATGGCTCAGTCTTTCCAAAATTTGAGAGGATTTGATCTTCGCTGTGTTTAACTTTTTCCATGGGTTTTAGCTTTACCGGGGTTTCGCCAGAGTTTCGACGTTTCGCCGGAGTTTCGCCAGTTTCGACTTTCGCCGGGTTTAGTTTCGACTTTCGCCATTTACCAAAAATAGTTTCGCCTAACAACAGTAGATATAACTATGACTTATTGGGTTGGTAGACTGACAGATAATCTGGACGGCAAAAATTAAATCTGAATCTTTAGTGTAATGTATTTTTAATATAACTGTAATTTAACAAATTTATATTTTTTCAATTTTTTATATATAAAATTTTATATAAATTTTTATCACTTTTTATTTATGCGAATGAGCGTTTATGATATAAGTAATATTATTAATGGTCGTATAATTTTTATCACTTGTTATATAATTTTTCACCGATTGAAAAATAATTTAGGTCGACCTAAATTGTGAACAATTATAGATAGATACTATTTTTATAGCACGTGGGTATGGGTAATCAATAAAAAGTACTGACTAGTTTATGAGAAAAAAATAAATAAAATAAAACGTGCATTTTTGCTTTAGGAATCATTAAAAACCGGTTAGTGCATACATCAGTATAATTAAAATTAGCGTCAGCCGGTGGTTTCCCACCTGCACAAAGCAGGCCGCCGTAGTTACAAAGGATTTGCATTTACTGCGAAAATGGCAGGATTCACTAGGTGGGTGGGATCGGGTGCGAAGCCTGAAACGTGTTCTCTGAATGCAAGTGAGGCTTTTGCTCTTAGTTTCCCCTCTTTTATTTACACTTACCACAATACGCTTCTTTGTTAGCATTGATGCAAATATTTTGCCGATCATTTGTTGCGATCCAGTTTCCCACCCAGTTTGTTTCCTGCAACTGCATGTAAAGGCGCAAGCATATAACTGCTTACGTTCTGTTGACTTTTTGTCAACTCGAAAAATTGTCCTTACACATTCTCGTACGCCTTGTAAAGAGTTTTTTGACTTTTCGCCGTTAACAACTTATCGTCAGTAAAATAAACTCATGTGCTAGCTTTTCAAACCAGAAAATAATAGCATAACCTTAATATTAAATAACCAAACATTAAATTGAAAAGAACAAAATTTCCAAATATATTTTAATATTAATCCAACATTACATATCACACATTCATACCACTATATTTTAAATCAGTATTTAATTTGTAAAAGATGTTTCAAAATCTATATCGCGCCTCACAAACACTGAAGCTTCAACATTTCAATCTTAGAATTTCAACTATGCGGTATGCGATAAACATCTTTAATCGTGGTTATGTAACTAAACAACAATATAAAAAAGATGATGAAAGAAGTTCATTTAAAGATTTAAATCTTCAAGTGGCGCGAGATTTGCAAAAACTAAATCCCATTGAAATTAGAGGTGAAAACTTAACCATTGAAGATGTGATACAGGTGGCTCGTTTTCACCATGAAGCTCGTCTTACTACTGACGAAGTTATTCAAGAAAGAATAATAGCCTCGAATAATTATATTACCAAAGCTATCGATGAAGGGAAGGTGATCTATGGGGTTAATACTTGTTTTGGTGCTCTGGCAAAAAAAATTTTGTCAGCTGAAGAAATTTCTTTGTTGCAAGATAATTTAATTTGGGATCATAAATGTAGTATTGGCAAAAAATTACCCACAGAACATGTTAGAGCTGGTATGTTAATACGAGCCAATGCTCTTACACGAGGTGTATCTGGCATCAGGCTTGAATTAATAGAAAGAATTTTGAAATTTTTAAATGCTGATTTAATTCCTGTTGTGCGCGAATATGGATCAATTGGCGCAAGTGGTGATCTAATTCCCTTAGCTCAAATTGCTGGTGCCATTATCGGAATAGATCCTTCTTTCAAAGTCTCATCTTTAAGAGGTGAGATTGATGCTCATAGTGCTCTCGAAAAACTTGCGTTAAAGCCAATTAAACTTGGTCCAAAGGAAGGCCTGGCTCTAATGAATGGTTCTTCAGTTTCGACCGGTATCGCAACACTGTGTATTTATGAAGTAGATCGCCTATTTTCATTAATACTGCATGTTCATTCGTTTTTTATTCAAGCACTCCAAGGTTCAATTCAAGCTTTCGATCCCTTTGTTCATAAGCATAAACCTCATAAAGGACAAATACGGGTAGCAAATAAAATTGTTGAATTAATTGATGGCTCAAAATTTTTAGACGATAAAGTTAGTTCAATGAAGGAAGATGATATTAAGTTGATTCAAGATCGTTATTCGATAAGGTGTTTACCTCAATATCTAGGAGTAATTGCTGATATTATCGCCCAAGCAAGAAAGCGTATAGAAATTGAAATAAACGCAGTTACTGATAATCCATTGATTGATGTCGATCGACAAATGATTTTTCATCAAGGAAACTTTTTAGGCCAATCTGATGCTATTTCTATGGACCAAATAAGACATAGTTTGGGTCTAATAGTAAAACATATTGATACACAAATTGCTTTATTAGTTTCACCAGAATTTAGCAATAATTTACCGCCATCATTAATAGGAAATCCTAAAACTAATATTTTAGTTGGGCTCAAAGGGTTACAAATTTGTGCCAATTCTATAATGCCTATCTTGCTTCATCAAGGGAATCATATAACTCATTTATATCCGACACATGCTGAACAATATAATCAAAATATAAATAGTCAAAGTTTTGCGTCAGCCAACCTTACTTGGAACTCTATTGAAATAATGAAACATTATTTGGCAATTTCTTTAATCTTTGCAGTTCAATCAATTGAATTAAGAACTTTTGCCATTTTTCAAAATTATAATGCTAGAGCTTATTTATCTCCTAAATTAATTCCACTTTATAAAACTATATATGAAATTCTTGGCTGTGAGATGTCTGTAAAAAAACCTCTTATTCGTAACAATTATGAACAACCTTTAGATTCTTATGTTCACAAAATTGTAAATGATTTAAATGACTCTGATGGATCTATCTTAAATCTTATGGTTTGATAATGTTAGACCTAAAAATTTTACTGGTCATGTGTCAACTAATGACCATTAATCATGTGACTACTTCTGCGTAGCAAGAATCTAATAGATCTAATAAGTATAATTGTATTAAAGTTGTATTGTATTTTTTTATTTATTTACAACTATTAATACTATTATATCTATCGGATATGATGTATCAAGCATAATTAATCGATAGAACCGATGCATTATTGCTGATAGATATAATGGTTATTTTTCATAATCAAACATGTATAGACAACTCTTGGGGAATCGATAGTTCTCCAACTCAACATTAAATAAATAAGGAATTCGTGTCTTCATACATGGATTCATAAAAACCAATACTTGTGTTGTCATATTTACTTGTAAACCCAAACCCAATCGTTAAGTGAATTAATGCTCTTGATCACGTGATTGCCGTGATTGTACAGCGTTCCTCCCAAGTCAATATATTAGGCTATAGTTTTATTTATAAATTCGTATGGCTACTGTATCTTCATATACATCTAGCCGTTTGCCTCTTTCGTAAAAACAAATCACAAGAAAACCTCTATACACATTTACACCTGAAGTATTAAGCATGTGAAGCATCTATTAAAAATTAAACCATTCCATTAAATCGAAAAGCATTGCACGCATGTGACACAATTGGAAGAATCCGGTCTAATATACCGGAAATGAATTTTCTTTATTTAAAGAATGCACACATCAGTTGCGATTGATGTGCAAATGAACTGACACGGGATATGCACCCGGAAAATAGCAATCGAGATTGCGCCGGGCAGCCCATAAGCAGCAGAAGCGGCACAGCGCAGTAATGGCCGGTGGTTTCCCGCCTGTGTAACACAGGCCGGCCAGCGAATGAAAATAAGCAGTTGTATCGACTATTCCTGCCTCATGACGGTGTTTTGTTCTGCTTTGCTTTTATTTGTATTATTATTATTACTATTTTTTGCTGTCCTGTGTTTTCCATTATTGCTGCTGCTGTTGAACGAATTATTGCGTCTACATATGCTTTGGTTTGTGTGTCTATTGTTATATTTCTTGCGTTTGTTTTATGCTCTTGAATTTCTTGTGACGTACTTGCTTCAATTGTATCTTCTGATGGTGTACTTCCATCTTGGCAGTCGTCTTTACTTTTTGCTTTCCGTTTACTCATCTCGAGAATTAAATGTATTAGCAATTTAGTCAGGCATAAAACATATTCGTCGGATTATTTCTATTTATATTGATACTTATCTGTATTTGACTTGGCGTTGTTGGTTACCTATGGTACCAAGCCCGGAGAGCCTTATTGTTTAGTCTCTTTGTGATGTTTGTTTTTGTTGAGCGAAGTGGCTCAGCCCTGGGCCACGAGTTTGGCTTGGCATCACTGCTTAGCCATCTTTTCGATCTGTTGACTGCTTGTCAACTCGAACGAAAAGCATTGCACGCATGTGACACAATTGGAAGAATCCGGTCTAATATACCGGAAATGAATTTTCTTTATTTAAAGT
Organism: Gigaspora rosea; assembly: GCA_003550325.1. Classification (NCBI taxonomy): domain Eukaryota; kingdom Fungi; phylum Glomeromycota; class Glomeromycetes; order Diversisporales; family Gigasporaceae; genus Gigaspora; species Gigaspora rosea. The sequence goes on along the minus strand of QKWP01000521.1, from coordinate 119,458 downwards.
TGCGAACGGCTACTTGTTCGCTGCTTTCTAGGACTGTTTTCTCTTTTTGGAGTTGGGTGTTAATTGCTTAAAGAATGCACACATCAGTTGCGATTGATGTGCAAATGAACTGACACGGGATATGCACCCGGAAAATAGCAATCGAGATTGCGCCGGGCATCCCATAAGCAGCAGAAGCGGCACAGCGCAGTAATGGCCGGTGGTTTCCCGCCTGTGTAACACAGGCCGGCCAGCGAATGAAAATAAGCAGTTGTAACGAAAATGGCAGGATTCGACTATTCTAAATATATGCACGAATTCTGTCATTTTTGTTTGATATTAGACTTGCAATTGGTTTATATGATTGATGTCAGCCTTTATTGACTTTAATGCGTATATTGAGTTTGGCCATGTATTACAATACATTTCCACATCTTAGATTCGCATTTCCCCTTTTTTTTTACATATTGTGTCCCTAATATATATACGTATATATTTTGGAAAATGAGCTGCCTTAGTAATAATAATATTCTGATGAGTGATCTATTCCAAAGATGTAAATGATCAGTCAATTAGAATATGCTTTAGATAAAATAGTAGCTATTGTCACTGGGTGGGCTCGGATGTATCTGCAAAATGCATCAGATGACCATCTACCAATCTTTTGAATAAGTGCTAGTTGTACTCTGCGCAAAACCAACTCTGTTGTTCCTCCTGCCCTAAAACTGTGACCTGCTATATTCATTCCTGGTAAAAGTAGTTTAAGATTGTTTATGAACCAGTGCTTCATAGCTGGGTCACCATTAGACTTAACAAATAGAGTATCATTCCCTTTTGCGTAAGTTGACTTTGTTCTGTGAATTATATAGGCTTTTAATGCACGAATTGGTTGAGTTGATAATTAAGACCGGACGTTCAGTTGTTTTATGGATTTTAGTTCTGGGTAACTGTATTGTTGCAAAAGTTTTACTACCAGCCTTGTCGAATCTTAGACCTTGTATCTTTGGTACTTTATTTATGCCTTGCTGACATTGTGGCAGTAGTTCACCTAACCTGGCCAAGCCATAAAATGCTACTAGTGCTATTGACCAAAACAAAATACTATCAGTGTTGTGAAAATTTAAACTATTATGGATTCTTTGTAACTGTGTTCTTGTAATATGCTCTTTTTGGTGCACTGTGTGAAATATATGATTGCCTTCTATTGTTTTTAATAATTGTTTTACTAAAGGGTCATACTGAACATCATTCCATTCAATTTGATTCATTAAGTGATGATACTTAAGAGCAGACAAATAAGATGTAATAGTTTGTGGAGAAACTTTTTTGTGTAAATAAGTAATAAATTTTATTAAGCTTTCCTTAAATATAGGCCAAATTGTTTCATTGCTATTCCTCCAAGCTTGCTCAGTTGCCAATTTTTGGTACTTTTTTATTATTGTATTATATGTCCTATATATTGGAGGTTGTATACCTAAAATGCTTTCTGCCTGTTTATTTAATGCTGTTGTAATTGTTGAAAATTTATTTATTTGTTTCAATGATTGTTGTAACCTATTTGTTCTTCTTTGATTTGATTTATCTGGCAGCCCTATTATAAGAGTGATGAAAAAGTAAATATTAGATTAGTATAATTGCTAGGAATTACTGGTTGCAAGTAGCATGCATGTGGGTTCTGTGCTATAAACTCTTTATGGCCATTGCGTGACAATAGATCAGCTTCTACATTATTTTTCCCACTTATATATTCAAGTTTGATTGAAAAGTTTCTCTGAATTTGAACTATATACATATCAGCAATTATTTCATTTATTATAGGGTTCTTACAATATCCTGAATAGTATGCTTCTGCATTAGCCAAGTTATCTTGTCCAGGTTATTAAGCGCTTTTGTGTCCACAGAGGTGAAAAAGTAAGTATTGCAATAAGACTTGTTAGGAGCTCACGAGTTTGAATATTTTACTTAATTATATCTATTGCTTTGGACCAGTTAAAGATGGTAAAGTACATATAAGTTGCTCCGCCACCTAGATTAGGTGCATCAGTAAATAAATTATGCACTTCAGGCTGCAGCCATGTTCTATCCTCTAATAAATATGCACCAGACCATTGTGGCAATATTTTTAACCACCATATTATATTTGCTTTCATTTGTCCAGTGATTTTAATATGGTTTTTTGGATTCTTGGATCCTTTTAATGCCTTGATAAAACACTGAACAAAAGGTCTACCTTGGGGTATAGTGTGACACAGCCATATAAGTGATCCAACTAGTGACTGCAACTTCTTTTTATAACACCACTTTCTCTTGTTCCATTCAGATAACATTTGTAGTATCTTTATTTTTTTTAACTCAGGTATTGTTGCTGATAAAGCTATTGTATCAATATAAATTCCTAGAAATGTAAGTGCTGTATTTGATCCTTCTAACTTTGATTGTTTATATGGAATGTTCATTATTTCTAATATTCGGAGAAATTGGTGCAATTCTTGCTCTGCCTGACCTTGCAATATAATCAAAAAATCATCTATATAGTGAATAATTGATCTAATTCCATGTTGAACTGCAATCCATGCAATAGCATTTGCAAATCAGCAAAATATACCACCTGATGCTCTGTTTCCAAATGATAATGCTTTGTCAAAATATATATTTCCATCATATTGTAATCCCTGAAGAACTTGATCTATTGGATGAAATGGTAGTATGCGATATTACTTAGCATGCAACCTTTTCCATAATACATTATCCACTCTACTGCATGGTTATATTCGCATATTTTGTTGTGAATTCAATTCTATCTATTCCATTATTTACACTAGCTCCAAATAGAGCTGATAAGTGTGAAATTACTCGGTATGCTTGGGATTTAGTATTTTTTTTTCAACTATACCACATGGGTTAATTTGGAACATTTTATATAGTGGGCTTTCTAATAAAAAGTGACCACACATACGACCAACTGCCAATTCTTTGTTAATATAGTTTTTAAAGGCTGTTGGTTCTATATTAATTGACTTTAAATTTGCTTGAACCATTGTTGTACGTTTGCCTGTAAAATTAAAATGAAAACCTTGTTCTAAGTCTTTTATTAGGTATTGAATGAATAGGCGATTTGGATGCTTTTGTGTAAGATATTCGAATGCTAACTTGTTGATAGGTATTGTTACATTAAATATTAATGGATCTAGTTGTGCTGCAATTTCTATTTCTTCTTTTGTAAATTGGTTCCATTTTGGTGGAGATGCTTTAATAGTTGAGTTTACAGATTGTAGTGAAGGTTTGGTTTGAGGTATAGTTGTAAATACCTGGGATGCTTTAAATTGGGCTGAATACTTTATACGTAGTTTTCGTCTTTCTATTATGTTTGTTTTCAAATATATAGACATTATTAGTATGTAGTCTTTTTTTATTTTTCTTTTATTATTTTATTTTATTTTTATGTATATATAGTAAGTACTCTTCTTTATCTTGTTTATTGTATGTATTTATTGGCTGTAACAAATATATTTAATAATAATAATTTAATTTTTTATTTTATATTTATTTTATTTTATTTTATTTTTTTTTTGACTATCTATTATTTTGTAGTTCATTTTTTGAAGTATCAGTTTGTTTAAACTTGTTATTTTTATTAAAGCATGTTTTTTCACTGTGGCCTATTCTTTTGCATATAATACAAGCATGAACTCTGCCACATTCTTTTTCTCATGCACAGGTTCTTTTGTTCCAATTAATGCAGATTTCACGGCCAAACTTGCCATGTCACATCCAGCCAACTAGAGCGGTGTCCTTCAATTCTGATTCTTTTTGTTGCAGTAATGTTTAAGTTTTTTCCTTCAGTTTCAATATCCCGATATAATAATGTTGTATTGCGATTCATTGCCAGTATGATTCTTCTATCTTCATCATACTTTATTATAGCTGCAAATTCATATTTCAAACATAATTCATTAATGTGATCTCTATATGCATTTAGTTCTTTTTCACGATTTTCATATAATATTAGTACTGTCTCCATATATGCTTTAAAGGCCATTAACCATTCAGATATATCTTTGAATATAGTATTGCGTGTACGTTTCTTTATCCACTCTCAGATGTCTGCCATATTGTATCTTCACTTTCATATTTTACATTGTCAACAATATTCTTATACACAAAATCTTGAAGATTTATAAATGAGCTAAATGCAATTGATTTCCATGTTTTAGTTGATAATCTTGGTTTAAGTGGTAATAACTTAATAATTTTCCGACCTTCATTCCAGTTCAGGACCCACCATCTGCGAATTTGTTTAGTTATTATAGCTTCTTTATTAGTTATACCTTGTACATCTGATAATGGTTTTAATGACAAATAGCTTAGTGCAGGAAATCTTCTACTTGTAAATTTGTATCTCACAGATTTGATATCATCTAACTCTGCCTCTCCTGTCTGGAAATCTTCTGAGTTGATCCTTGTAATTAGACTATTAATTATTGGGGTTGAAGGAAAATTACCTTCTTGTGGTTTCATGTTATCTTCTGTGCTTGTGGTCTGCATTATGTGCGTTCTGCTAATATTGGGTTGTTGTTTTGTTGATGGTTCATTGTTATTGGTTTGATTGCTGCAATTCCTACTGTCTAACAGATTGGCTTGACTGCTTGTCAACTCGAATGATTTAGATGTGGTTTGAGTGTAACAATAAAAATTTTTTGAATTTATGCTGTAATAAAAAGGTATACATGCAGTAGTGGGCAATATATTATCAATCACAACATTTACATCAGCTAGATATTTTCAAAATGCAAAATAGAATTTTTATTCACAGAATACCCAAGTACAGTACAACTTAGGAGTATTTATGGTTAAAGGTATGTGCATATATAAATATTACATACTGTATAGGCATGAAATAATGTGCAGGACAGAGTTGTTAGGTGGTAAATTACCATTGGTAAATTACAGTAATTTACTAGGTAATTTACCAAAGTTGTGGTAAATTTACCTTTATATGCTTAAAGCTGATTCTGTCTATATAATTTGATTGGCTAAAAAAATTGTTTTAGCCACTAAATCACGTGATTTTATATTATACAAACCTTCTTAAGATTAACTAAGGGTAAATTTACCCATTATTTACCAAACAGCCTGGTTAATTTACCAAAAAAATCTAAAATTATGGTAAATTAACAACCCTGGTGCAGGGGTTGTTTTGAATGAATTCATATTATTTCGCCAACAATCACCTCACTGACATACCGTATGTTTCCGAAAATAAACTACATCCTAAAATAAGCTACCCCTAGTTTTGATCCAAAAACGTCAAAACGCATTTGACCCGAAAATAAGCTACCCTTTGTTGCACCAAAAGATATTTAACAAAATTTTTAGTTCCGAAAATAAGCTATCCCCACGATCGATAAACGTTGCTACATAGTAACGTCTAAATTTTACTAAACAAATCGATCAAAGTCGCATAAGTAACCTTGTTCAGCAGATCAAAATACGCGCATCCTAAAAATTTCATAAAAATCGGAGAACTGTTTTTATTTGACTTTTAATTTTTACGTTCAACAGTTTTTTTTTTGTAAAAAAAAACCGTTGAACGTAAAAATTAAAAGTCAAATAATAAAAAGTTCTCTGATTTTTATGAAATTTTTAGAGTACGCGTATTTTGATCTGCTGATCAAGGTTACTTATGCGACTTTGATCAATTTGCTTGGTAAAATTTAGACTTTACTATGTAGCGATTATAATTGATCGTTTTATAAGTTACCCCCGATTTTTTCTGCATATTTATTTATTGTTTATAACATATTTATTTATTGTCTACAGCATATTTGTTTATTGTCTACAGCATATTTATTTATTTATTTTACTTGTTAGAGTTTTGTATTCGAAAATAAGCTACCCCTTTGTTGTGCTTTAAATTACTTAAAATAGTAAATAACCCGAAAATAAGCTACACACGGTTTTTTTTGTTAAAAATCGTCAAAAAAGGTAGCTTATTTTCGGAAACATACAGTAATACTACACTGACAACCATTTTACTGACAAGCTTTTTTACCAACAAATAATTTGCTGGCACTCAATTTACTGACAAGCATGTTTTCATCGACACATTGATTTTACTGATACACGCTTTATTAACAGTTAATTTTACTGACAAAATCAACTTACTGACAAGCTCATTTACCGAAAATAGAATATACCAACAAGATTTCTACTGACAATACAATTTACTGACAAACAATTCGTCAGATGCCTTAAGTATCACAGTTGATGCTGAAGTTATAGGGCCTCAATTTGAAACTATAAGCCCTACTAAAATTCATATATATTTATAAATATGAAATCTACACCCAAACTCTACTCTAACTCTATAACAAAAATGAAAAAAAACATCTGAAGAAAATTTTAAAATTTTATATCAAAAATAGGTCATAACTTTTAGCATCAGTCATGACAATAATTATTATTATCGTCATTAATAAAATGTGCAATTTTTATTGTTATTATTAATAAATTGCATAATACGTAATTATTATTAGTAGTTTATTATATTGCTGTGGTCTCATATGTCAACAAGTTGTATTGTCAGCAATTGTATTGTCAGCAAATTGTATTGTTAGCGAATTGTATTGTCAGTAGAATAAGCTTGTTGCTAAATTCTATTTTTAGTAAAATGAGCTTGTCGGTAAGTTGATTTTGTTAGTAAATATAAATGTTGATGAAGTGTATGTCAGTAAAATCGACTTGTCAGTGAAAAGGAACTTGTCAGTAAATTGTGTACTGGTGAATTTTGTGTTGGTAAAAAAATCTTGTTGGTAAAAAGATTGTTGGTATAGGTTGATGTCTGTAAAGTGATTGTTGACAATTTGATTACTACCCGTTTTGAATTATGGCCTAAATTATGCTTAATTTAGGCCAAAATTTGAAATTATACCCTGCATGTTATTTCATGCATATATGATATATATATGGGGGTGAGCCAATAGAAACATACCATATTTTTTCTAAGTAAATTTTTTAAAACTTTTAACAAGAATAACTAACAACAACTTAATCAAATATAATAAAAATTTTTTTAAATCAATTCTAGAATTTTATTTAAAAAAATTTCTATAAAATTTGATTAAAATTTTGCTAAATTATTTTTGTTTGATGATTTAAAAAAATTTTATTAAAAACAATATAGTGCATTTCTACTAAAGCACTCTCATATATATAGCAGTACATTGCACCCCTAATTGACTAATCATTTTGTTTTGATTATTATATAAGTGGATCATATGGGCCGATTTGTCTTACTACTTTTATATCACCTGTTGTTTGTTATATATATAGTGCTAGAAGCCTATACTCAACATTTATACAAAGCTTTTTTGAGGCTATTTCAATTTTTAAATAGCTATAACTTTTTATCTAAGAGTTTTTAAAAAATCTAACTAGTAACTTTGTAAAGCTATATCAGCTTTATATATATACCAAATATCTTTTCAAAATTTTATCACTATAAAAGTAAATGCATTTTGAGAATTAAAATTTTATATGTAAAACATATAAATTTCAATTTCAAAATGCATCAACTCTTTATAGTAATAAGATTTTGAAAAGATATTTGATATACATGTAGAGCTAATATAGCTTTACAAAGTTACTAGTCAGATTTTTTTAAAAACTCTTAGATAAAAAATTATAGCTATTTAAAAATTGAAACAATTTCAAAAAAGCTTTGTATAACTGTTGAGTATAGGCTTCCAGTACCATATGTATAAAAATATTTTACAAGCATGATAGAAAATCCTTTGATTGGCTATTGTGATACAATTTAATGTTGATTATTACACAAATTATTTATATTAGTTTTAAGAAAAAATGTGCTTATCACTAGCGATGACAGTAACAAGATTAGGGTTAGGGTTAGATTTAGAATTAGAAGAAGGTTTAATATATAATAAAACACCTTAAGAAGCATTTTTAGCTAGAAAAAAATATTGGTTTCATAGGCACAATATGAAGTTATTGCGATTTGTAATTTTTTGAATTTTTTTGTCATACCTAATCTAGCAATTTAATTGGCTCGGAACTGTAACCATGGTTACAAATAGATTCGCCCTAGTTTTAAAGCACTCCCTTTATGAAAATTTTTTTAGAATACTTTGGTTTTTTGTTTTATTAGTAGTTAGTGGATTTAATCCTATATAATCCCTATTCCCAGGAAATTTTTACTAATGCTAGATGTTTGTTACTAGCATACTAAGTAGGCTTATAAATTGACTTTTGGTATTATTTTAATAGCCAAAATAGTCTTGTAATAGAGATAACAAGTATTTACAAAAGAGCTCTGAATAATATAAATTATAAAAACTATAAGTAAAAAAAAGTGATTGAAAGTTGTTAAGAGTTAGTTTTTGTATTTTTTTTGTTACTTTTAGAACTACTTTAACATCTAATATAATATTTTAAATTTATAATTAAGATAACATAGTAGTTACTAGAGATCCAAATATACTTAAGTAAAAGATAATTTCAAATAGGATAAGTATAGTATAAGTATTGTTAATTGTAAAAAAAGACATTGAATGGTAATTAAAATTTACTTTTAAAGTGTTTGGGCAATATAATTTTGAAATTGTAGTTGAGGTATAATAGATAAGATTTTTGTTTGTAATTTTTTTAATAATTTATTTTTTTATTAAATAATTATTTGTTCACTACTTTGTATATAGTAACTATATATTAATTAAATAAATAAATATTGAATAATGAAATTATTAAATATTAAATTACAATATTTTTGAATAAATATTAAATAATGATAATTAAACATTAAATAACAATATTATATAATATATAAAGAAAAAATCTAAATAGTGCCCTAAGCATTTTGTGCCCCTAATGTACTAATAATTAATTTCACCTGGAATTAGAGTTAGGATTAGGGTTAGAATCAAAATTAGTACAGAATTGCGAGAGGATCATTTTTTGTTAGAAGTGCAAGGGTTACCCTAGTAAAATTTTGAGATATCAAAATAGAGGCACAATGTGCATGGGGCACCGTCTAGTCCAGTTCTATATAAATATTAAATTTTTTATTAAAATTATTGTCTATCACAGGTTAAGTATTATTTGAATCTCTCTATAGATACTATATTTTTATGATCAGGTTCAGGATATAGATCCTGAGTATTACGATATTGACATAGTTATTTTTATTGTTCTTTAATATTGTTTTGCAAATTTAAGTGCATATAGTTAAAAATTAAATTTCCAAATTATGTGATAACAAATTTAAGCAAAGTATATACTAGCTAAATATACCTTGATGGTTATTTTTAATGAAATCCATTTAACTTTAATTATACTCTTTATTTATTTACTTAAAAATCCTCTCAATCTAGCAAATTTTAATTACTATTCAATTGCTTTTTTTTATAATTGCAATGCTTACCATATATTGCTAAAAATAAGCTACCTCGTAAAATAAGCTACTCCCAAGTTTTGATCCAAAACGTAAAAATGGCTTTGACCCAAAAATAAGCTACATCTTTGTTACACCAAAAGATAATTAACAAAATTTTTAGTTCTGAAAATAAGCTACTATACAATCAATGAATGTTGCTATATAGTAAAGCTAAATTTTACTAAGCAAATCGATTAAAGTCACTTAAGTCTACTTGTTCAGAGATCAAAATATGCATACCCTAAAAATTTCATATAAGTTGGGGAACTTTTTATTATTTAACTTTTAATTTTTATATTCAACAGTTTTTTTTTAAAAAAAAGCTATTGAATGTAAAAATTAAGAGTAGAGTGCAACATCGATTATTTTTATATATGATCATCATACAAAAAAATTTTTATATAGGGTCAAAAATATGCCATTGATAAGAATTTTTGAGAATGCAACCAATTTTGGCCAAAATTTTGTAGCATATAGGTCAAACCTTCTATTTATGCTAGTAAAACTTTAAAGCTACAAATTATATTAAAAAAATCTACTTGTATATATCGTCAATTTTCTTAGGATGATTGAAATTTTCTTAGGTAGTACAGTGGTAGTACAATATAAATAATATACAGTAACATATGATCATCCCCTGATTTCAATTGAATGTTATTGTAAAAAAAATTAGTAACATAATTACTATTAAAATGTAGATCTTTGTACTCTACCCTTAAAAGTCAAATAATAAAAAGTTTACTTAAGTGACTTTAATTGATTTGCTTAGTAAAATTTAGACTTTACTATGTAGTGATTATAATTAATTGACTAAAAATCACTTTATAAGTTGCTCTCAATTTTTCTGCATATTTATTTATTGTTTATAATATATTTATTTATTGTTTACAGCATATTTATTTATTGTCTGCAGCATATTTATTTATTTATTTTATTTGTTAAAGTTTTGTATCAAAAATAAGCTACCTCTTTGTTGTGCTTTAAATTACTTAAAATAGTAAATAACCCAAAAATAAGCTATTCATGGTTTTTTTGTTAAAAATTAGCAAAAAAAAGTAGCTTATTTTTGACAACATACGTTATACTATACTCATACCAAGCTATCTTTCCATTGAAATTATCTTTTACTTAAATATATTCAATCTCTTATAACTACTATATATAACTTTAAAAAATTATATTAGATATTTAAGTAACACCAAAAGTAATAAATAAATAAAACAAAAACTAACTCTTAAAAACTTTTAATCACTTTTTTTTTACTTATTTGGAACTCTCTTGTAACTACTATGCATAAATTTAAAAAATTATATTAAAGTTGAAGTACTTAATACTTTCAATATAATTCAATCACTTTTTTTTACTTACAGTTCTTAACCTTATATTATTTAAACTCTTTTGTAAGTACTTGTTATCTTACTATTTTAGTTGTTAAAATAATGTTTTTGAAAAAACTCGCTTTCTTGTATTTCAACTATTTTTTATTTAAGTTTTGCTTGTTATACTTTTACTGTATTTAGATATTCATATAAGTATTATATTTCATCTCAAAAAACTAATTCCTTCCAAAAACCAATTACAAACCAATTCCTAACAGGTTTTGAAGTTGCAAAATCCAGTTTCAAATGAGTGCTTAGCCACAAATGATTAGTGTATTTATCTAAAATTTGTTTGATTTGCATATTGATCAAATTTCTAATTATTACTAAAATTTAATTAATGATATAAAACAAATCTGTCCATATGTTTATTTCAGTATGATTATTGCAAAACTTATTCTAATTGGTTGATTTCTTATAGCAAATATGGGATAGTTACTATGTTTATTTTCTGTATTAGGTTGTTTAAAATTATTTGGAAAGAGTGCTAATGATGCCTGATGCATAATGCAACCTGTGTTATTAATATGTACCAAGATTAGCCAATAGAAATTAATATAAAATTTTTAAAGAAATAAACTATTACATGACAAATTTTTATGTGCTTGCTAGATATTATCAGTTATATATAATGTTATTATACAGTAATTATATGATATAATACTATATAATTGCCAACCCTAGATAGCATTCCTACAAAAAATTGATTACTCCGTAATTCTGTAATTTTGTCCAATCAAAATTTAGGATCAGGTGTAATGTGATAATTAAAACAAATATATTTTTTTTATGTAAAAATATGTGTAAAATTAAGGCTAAAAAAACCCGTATTATAAATAGGATTAGGGTTAGAAGAACTTGTAGTCATTGTGCTATTGGTAAAATTTTATAAGAATATTTTTAAATAAGATGCAATAGATGGTTCCTAATAAAAATTTAGAGCTTTATGTTTTTTTGTAAAAAATTTTTATATTACACCCAGGGTTGTCATGTTTACTATACTTTTTTTATTTTTCTATTATAAAGTTTTAGTATTAAAATTTATTAATTAAATATAAAAATATTTTAAATTTATTATTTAATAAAAAAATTTTTTTATATAAAGACAAAAAATCAAGCTTTTGTTCTATTGTTCTATTTACTAACACTAATTAAATCTGATTTTAAAATTTAATTAGTTAAAATTACAAATAATGAACAAAATTTTTATTAGAAAGCTAGGGCGTTAGTCTTATTAATAGTCAGGGGTTGTATCAAAAGTTTCATCAATCATTAAGGGTTTCATTAATCATCAAAAGTTTCATTAATCATAAAGGGTTTTATTAAGTATCAAGGGCTTTGTCAATTATTAAGGGTTTTGTCAGATACAAATTTGATGAAACCTTTCACTATCATAAAAATAATTGTGTTAGGCATTATTAAAAAGCACCAGCTATTAGTTGCAATAGCTGGTGAATTTGCTATTAGAAATTGTTTATATGATTTCTTGAAAATCATTATTATTGTTATTAATATTGAAAAAAGGATCCATTTTTGATAAGCACTTCAATTTTTACTTTGGGTTTTCAGATATATAACTTATACTTTAATAAAAAAAACTACAATTCAATTTTAATTCTGGATTTCTAGTAATGGTGCTCAAGAGTTCACACAATTGGTACCAAATATTATAGTTAAGTGGGTGAGCTCTGGATATTTAATCTGGTTAAGCTTCAATTATAAACAGAAATGGGGTCAACTTTGAATTACTAGAACAAATTGTATCATGTGGTATACAGTCACAGAACTAGTATTACAAATCAAAGTTGAAAAAATCAATTAGTTGATTAGTTAACAACTAATCAATTGAACTATTTGAATACCAACTAATTGATTAATCAATTAATCAATTAGTTACAACTAATTGATTAAAGAATTAATTATTAATCAATTGAAAAATTAATAACCTTTTTAGTAAATTAGTTGCAATTAATTGATTAATTGATTAATTGATTAATCACAACTAATTGTTAACTAATTGAACAATTAATTGAAAAATTTTGACAATTTATAACACTATGCAAAACTTTATATAATAGGTTTATGCAGTTTAGAGTTTGACTAGAAGTAGGAGCCAACTTTTAAAATTTTAAGGGTTCAAGGGTTTCCTTTATTAATGTTTTAGATAAACTGCATTCAATGAATTACACTTCAGTACTAATGCAACTAAATTGCAATTAACCATAACTGATAATTGTCCTTCCCTTATGTCAAAACCCAACCTATTTATAAAACTTGAGTTTGTATGCAGATTTCATTTGCTTGTTTATAATCCAAAAAACTTGCTTGGAGATTTAATTTCCCATTTAAAGATTCGATCTCCCATTTGAAGATTTGATCACCCGTTTGAAATCTGATCCCAGTTTGAAGATTTAATCACCTATTCAAGCCACACTAAACTTTTTTCCTACCATAATATAAAATAAAATAACAACATAATACTAACCAAATAAAGAAAACAAAAGGAAGAAAAAATAAAATTACCATGACACCAGATTTGTGTGGGTATGGTCCGAATTGGTACAGATTCCATGGGTGATGTAGGACTGCATGCCCATGCCAATTGGACTATAAATGGCCTGGGTTTTGCAGCCATTTATAATCAAATCAGCATGGAATTTGCATGGGTAATGAATATAAATTCACATACCATTGTGATAATGATGTTAATTAACTAATAAAACATAAATTTATATAAGTAATCAATATAAGATGAACAAGCTAACTGCATATCAAGCAAAATTTTGTACTGTATTTGCGTGTAATAGCGGGCTGGGGCGTTATTTCGAGCCTTGGCCCGAATTAAGCTTAATTTAGGCCAAAATTCGTAATTTCACTCCTGTACGTTATTACGTGCAAATACAGGTAAGGAATTTTTTTTGTTAAGACATGGAAGATTCATTAGTGAAATCATGAGCTATCACTCTTTTTTTAAAAAAAAATCCTTTACTGATCTTTCACTCTTCATGAAATAAGCCAAGATATATCACAAGCCAACACATATCATAAGGCAACATGTGTGTAATATATACATAAATGTCATCTGAATATGCTATTTCATACTATGTAATATTACGTGCCACCCTTTGCCATAATATCAGTGCTATTTTTGCTATGTCATTCCGTAAAATGTTCCTTGTATGCCACAAGATTCATGCCTTTTCGAGCATTCCTAACATCAATCTGTAACACAACCCATACCACTTTTCTTATAGGGACTAGACAAACAAAAAGAATGTTATTGATCAAGATACTTGATTTATTTGATTCAAGATTGTAAACATATCTATTCATCTAATAGTATCTTCTAAAAATAATATTCTGTAATATAAAGCATCCCTTCTCTACCAATAAATCCATGGATTCAAATATTAGGGTGGCAATCAATTAATCGACAATCACTTCACCAACATAACATTTCACCGACAATTATTCACCAACATGTTCATTTTACCAACAGTTTATTTCACCAAAGCTCATTTCACTAACAAATTAATTCTGGTCATTGTTGTTAGGGTCAGAGTAGAATTAGGTAGAATTAGGGCTAAAGTTAGTGTGCTTTTTGAAAAATACTTGTCAGTGAAATGAACTTCGGTAAAACAAACTGTCGGTAAAATGAACTTGTCGGTGAGTATTTGTCAGTAAAATGTTATGTCAGTGAAGTGATTGTTGGCAAAATAATACGAACACAAATATTACTAGTTTATTCAATTTATAAAATAAATTCTTGAATAAGGCTCCAGATATTATAAGTACTAAATGAAAATCTTTAAAATTTTTAATTAAATGATGCAATTATTTTATTTTATTTTGTATTCTTTTTTATTGATCAATTTGATTAACCTCTTTAAACATTTAAGTACCTACAATCTTGGCGACATGTGGTACATAATAAAAAGATTTACAAAATAATATTAAACTATATATATATATTTTTATTTATATGCAAAAGTTGTCCCTTTTAATAAAAGACACACCATATACTTAGTGTTGCTCAATATCATTTTCCTAAAGTATTATTTCTCTACCTACAATACTGATAACTCAATTTTCTAACAAGACATATTTTGATAGAAGCTTTTACCAAATGTATTTTTTGTTAAACTGATTTCTGACAATCTGATTCTTTGACAAAGCCTTTTTTTTGTTGCAAGAAATTTAAAATAACATGTAGGGAACATGGACTATTTTTTCTTTTTAGTATTTAAAAAAACAATAACTCAATTAAATATCTTAATAGGAAAATTTGTTATCAACTAAATTTCAAAATTATATCTTGTTAGTAAAAAGTTAATATTATAAGATTCAATAAAATGGTATTTCAGAAAAATGGATCTGTAACCAATATATTCTCATATTTTTGCTTAGCAATTTCAATTAACTTTGCAAAATCACCACTTCTTTCACACAATTCTCTAAACAAACTATCAGACTTTTGCATCAGTAAGTATGGAATATCGTATTCAACTACATTTCCATTATCTAATTTTTGAGAGAAAGAATTATTATTACAATTCATTAAAATATTCTCTAAAAGACACATACCCATAACTAGTATTTTATCATAGTCAGCAACAGTTCGTAATCTATGCGCAATAGTGATAACAGTACTATCCTTAAATACATCTCTAATTGTAGTTTGTATTAGATTATCAGTTTTGAAATCTATACTCGCGGTAGCTTCATCCATTATTATTAATTTTGAATGGCGAACTAGTGCTCTGGCCATTGCAATTAATTGTTGTTGACCTTGGGAAAAATTTGATCCATTTTCTTTGATAAGTGAGTCAAGCATTATTGGTTCTTGTTTGTCATATTTCTGGTCTGAAATAGAATGAACAACTTCTAATTCTTCTGATTCTTCTTTTTCAGAGTTAAAGTTGGCAATTTTAACTAAGTGTACACGATAAAGTGCATTCCATAATTCAAGATCACTATGCTTATTAAATGGGTCCAAGTTGCTTCTAATTGTTTTTTTTAAAAAAACTTTAGCAATTAGTTTAAAAAAGGCTTTATGTGGAATCAATATTTTTGTTTACCTTATAGTACCATTAAATAATACAGGATCCTGAGGTATGATAGTAATATTACTTCTAAGGTCTTTTAATCCAATAGTACTAATATCAACATCGTCAATTACAATACTTCCAGAAGTGGCTTCAATGAATCTAAAGAATGACATTGCCAATGTAGATTTCCCACATCCTATTATTTAAAAGATGTTATTATTCGAATCTCAAAAATTCTCGAACTGATATATAAAATTTACCAGTTCGACCAATGATTCCAATCTTTTCTGTAGCCTTTATATCAACTGAGATACCTTTCAAAACTAGGGGACTATCAGGCCCATATTTAATTTCCAAATTTTTAATGTGAATTTCTCCATGAGCTGGCCATCCAAATGGTGGCCTGTTTTCTAGTACTATATTCTCAGCTTCTTTTTCTAAATTGTCGCAATAGTAAACTAAACGTTCTACTGAGTTCATATCTGTTTCCTATTAATTGAAAATAAAAAGTTTACTAACATTTATTATTTTTATAACAATTATATTAAATTTAATAAATATGGTTATAAGTAAAGGTTCAAATTTAGTATTCATAGTTTTGAACATTTTACTTAGAACATTCTATTGTAATTAATTAGTTTATTCATATTATTAAAATGCTATAATTTACTCACCAATTGGGAAAATTGGTCAATAAGCAAATTAAAAACTTGAGTAGTTTGAAGTGTATAAGCCAATACTAATCCAATAATTGAAGGTACAATATCAAGTCTAAAGATTATTGCAAACAAGCTTGCAAAAAATATTAAAATATTTGAGATAGTTTCAAGACGCACTGAAAGCCATCTTTGGACACTTATATATAGAAAGTATGCTCTATTTTCAATATCCAAGAGCGTTTCATTGTTTCTATTTTATATTCATATTTTAAGTGAAAAAATATTACTAAGAGAATTATATCAAAACAACAGACAACAAATTTAAGACAACCTTAAAAATGTTTTTTGTACATGATAAGCACGAATAGTTGGCAGTCCTGTAAGTGTCTCAGAAAAATGAGCGTATAGCGAAGATCTTAATACTGAATCAAGGCCTATAATAAAAGTAACAATTGCATAAAAAAGTTTTGAAAAATACACATATATATATATAGAATTTATTATTAGACAATTAATTACGTTTTAGCTGACGATTAGATGGCTGATAATAGTGAAAAACTAAATAGTAAAGTATGCTCAAAGGAACTAACGGGACAATGAACCAAATAAACACTATTGTTGTTAGAATAAATGTTGCAATAATCTCTGAAATAGTCAAAAAAAATATTCGAAATGAATCAGAAAGTTTATTGTCACATGTATCAGTATCTTTGCTAAATCTGGTCATTAAATGAGCTTTGATTAGAAATATTAACAATAAAATGCTTAATGATTAAACTAGGCAAGATAACTACCGATTAATAATTCTTCCTAAAGGAGTGGTATCAAAAAAATTTGTTGGGGCTCTTAATACACACTTAATTGCATTATTATGCAAATTTTTAGATGCATTGATACAGCAATAGCAAATCGTAGCACTACCCAAAACATAAGAAATCGCTAAAGCAGCTGCCCATGCCCAATAAACACCAATCTATTAGTACAAATTAATATTTAAATAACAAAATTAGTTATGTCTAGTTATATTGTAAATATTGAGATTTCAGAAATTTTAAAGAAAAATATATCTACATAAAGTTCTGTTGAAAGGTCAAACGTTTTGTTGATCCAGAATGAAAGCCATAAACTATTTCTAAAAAGAAAAAAAATACTAAAGTTGTAAGTTTAGAGATTTCTCTGATTATGCATAAGATCATGTAAGTAATTCAAAATAGTATAAGATATGATATTATAATTACATACCCAATATATGCTACTTGCATCATTACAAGAAGGGAAATAATGATAGGTAGCAATAAGAACCCACCTGCATTCCTAATATATGCTAAATATACCTCATAATTTACTGAGCCTATGTATTGTTCTTCTATTGACATTAACCCTTTAGACAAGACATCTGTCTGATCTTTTTTATTTTCTTTTATACCCAATGTTGATTCATCATCATCTTTTATTTTATTATCACTTTCAGCTTCACCATATTCAGCAATTAACTTTGAAAAATTTTTTCGATTTTTCATTAATTCTTCATAAGTTCCTTGCTCAGCGATTTCACCATCTTCCATACATATTATGTAATCAACTTGTGGTAAATAATGCAAATGATGCGTGACAAGTAAACGTGTCTTTTTGTCAAGTGCACCTTTAATA
Organism: Gigaspora rosea; assembly: GCA_003550325.1. Classification (NCBI taxonomy): domain Eukaryota; kingdom Fungi; phylum Glomeromycota; class Glomeromycetes; order Diversisporales; family Gigasporaceae; genus Gigaspora; species Gigaspora rosea. The sequence goes on along the minus strand of QKWP01000521.1, from coordinate 101,292 downwards.
CAGTTTGTAAATAAACGTCTTCCAACATGTGCGTCAACTGCTGATAATGGATCATCCAATAATATAATATCCGCATTATAGTACACAGCTCTTGCAACATTTACACGTTGCTTTTGTCTAAAAAATCAAAAAAAGAATTAATTTTAAAATATATATTTGTTAAAATATATAAATAATAAAACAATAACATACCCTCCGGATAAATTAACTCCTTTCTCACCGATTTCAGTCAAGTCACCAGAAGGCAACACATTTAAATCTGGTTCTAAACAACAATCTTTAATCACTCGATGATACTTTTCATAATTGAAAGGTAATCCGAAAGTAATATTGTCTCTGAGAGTAGCATTTTGAATCCATGCAGTTTGAGGGCAATACCCAACATTTCCACCAAATATGACCTCTCCTTTAATTCCTTTCATTTCTCCAATCAGAGCAGACAATAGTGAAGATTTACCAGATCCTACAGGACCAACAATGGCAATCAACTTTCCACGAGGTATTGAAATATTAATCTTGTGAAGTTGAGATTTTGGAATAAGTAGAGGAGAATTTTCAAGGTATTCAGTCTTTTCAATGGGAGTCAAAGTTGTAGAGATGTCAGAAATAGCATCAAATGAAGATGGAGCCTTTTCATAATCAAAATCTGTTGAAAAATCAATTTCATCATTATTATCATTTCTATAATATTTTGATTTTTCTTTTTCTTTTTTTTTATTTGATTTATTGATAGTTTCATTTGATGAGGAAGTTTCCCAAATGAAATCACCATCTGTAACTTTAATGGCATATTTTTCGTCTGGATTAATTCCCGGTAAAACTGTTAATTCATCAGCCAGCAAAAAGTCATTTATTCGGTTAATTGATACATAGGCATCAGCAACAGACGATATTGTAAATTGCAAAAATGTTAAAGGTGACTGGAGAATGTAGAATAATGCCACAGAAGAGAATGCAATTTCGGCATTGAAGTTGCCTCCGGTCAATGAGAATATTGTAAAAGATAAGACACTAGCAAATACTGGAAGGACCTAAAAAAGTATCAAGTGCAAATAAGAGATATAATAAATGCAGAAAAAAAACATAAACTAATAACTGAATACAAAGTAATTATAAGAAATTACAATTAAAACACCAACGACAGAAGCTCTAAAAATTGTCAAAAACCTAACAAAACTAATCTCTTTGTTTCTTAATTTATTAAGAGCATCTGCAAAACTATCTTCCCAAGCATAATATTTAATGGCTCTAATTCCTAACAAAATCTCTTGAATTAATTTTACTCGTTCATCAGTAATAACAACAGCTTTAGCCCTGGTACGTGCCAATAATGATATAACCTTTCCTTGTATAGGACCCATTAACAGCAATAAAGTAAAACCAGCTATTGCAGATGGACCAATATTATAGATTAAAAAAATTAATGACAAACAAATTTGAATAGGAACAGTCCAAATCATGTGAAAGTAACCACATGCAAAGTCTATACGCGTAGTATCAGTGGACATTAGATTAGTGATCTTTCCGTTAGTAAATAAACCTCTAGCTTTTCCACTTAATACTAAAGCTTTACGATAGATAGCAGTTATGAGAATAGTGCGAGAGAGGATACCGGTTTCCATTCCCCAATAAAAGTATAAGTTTTGCGAAATTGTAGCACTCATTTGCATTAAGAACATGATAACGATTAATGTGTAACCAACATGTGCAGGTGGTTGTACACCGCTATTAAAGTTGGCGTAGTATGCATCAGTGACAAACTTTAATATGAACTAAGAGACATTGAGAATATTAAAATAGATTGATTTAATTGATAACTAACTAATCAAGTGAAATACAGGATTACATTAAACATACCCTTAAAATGAATGGTGAAGTAACTATTAACACATCACCAACAAGTCTACAGACACCCGCCAAGCAAAATTTAAACCACAAAACCCTATATAAAGCTTTTAACAAAGAAGGTTTCTTTCCTATCGCCATTTTTTGAGTTTCTTTTTGCCACTCGATTTCAAAATTATCTGTTAAAATTTTAGCAGTCCTCTCGTCATTTAAAACGTATAGATCATCTTTTTCTAAAAGACGTTTATGACCTAAACTTATTAAATCGTTGGCCCACCAAAAAGTAAATATAGAAAATAAATTGGCTTTTGCCTCAGGGATTTCAACGTTTGTACGAGGAGATGATGGATTTTCTGGTATCATTATTGTATCTTAATTTAAGTGAATAAAATTTTTTTCTATATCGTTTTTAAAGAGTAACAAAGCAACAATAAGTGTGGCAGCTTATGCTGAGATTGGCTTATGCTGAGATTAAATTAATTTATCATGAAATTATAAAATTTTAGAGGGCTTTTTTAGTAGGGCTGTTAATCGGTCCGGTCCGGTCCGACGGTCCCTCGGTCCGTCCAGGGACCGGGCCGGTCGGTCCTTTTTAGGACGGACCGAAAGTACCGACGTCCTAATAGTAAATAAACTAAATAATATCATAATACGCATTTTGAAACAACTATAATATGTTGTTTTTGGTTAAAATTCAATTACTAACCCCTTAGTTTGTTAAACAAGATTAAACCCGTTTAATGTATAATGAGAACGGGCTGTTGTTAGCGTTAATAAAATAGAGAAATTTTGATTTACAATTTACACTATATTTGTGCCCTATGGGCATTATTTTGGAACGAGTTTGAAACAAGCTAATGATTAATTTAGCCGAGGATTTTTAATGATAAAAATTATAATTTGCATTCGACTAAAATTAATAACTATTAGCTTGCCTCAAACTCGTGTTCCAAACAACGCCTATATGCAAATACAAGATTATCTAGCTATTATGTCTACTAGTGTTCCATGTGAACAACTATTTAGTTTAGCTGGATTAACAGATACTAAATCACGAAGTTCTCTTGATAATGAAACAGCTCGGGCTGTTTTTTGTTTAAAATCTTGGTTTACTGAATATTTACCATTCTAAATTTTAATTTTACAAAAATTTTTTTTCCTGCTAGCAGGTTTTTTTTTTTTTTATACGTATATAATTTTATGATGCTCATAAAATACGTATAAAATTTTATACTAGAATACATTCGATAATTAAAATCTTTATGCTTATTATTTGTATTTAGCCATTTTATAATTATTAGTTTTATACTTACGGACTATTACAATGTTTTAATAAATATTCGTTGCTTTTGGATATATAAGAAAATATAATGCTGTGTTTGTTATTAAAAACAATAAGACACATAAGCCTATCATTTGTACTAAGTCATTCTATAATATTTATTTAATACTGTCGCTAATCTTTAATATTCTCAGTTTTTAGATAAGCACATAAAAAATATAAACGGTTGTGTTTGTTACTATTTAACTTATTATTTTTCAAAGCCTCTGTAGCTATCTGAAATCACATCGTTGTAACTTATTAAAAATTATAAGGCGTATTATGTTTTTAAACTTTAAGCCTATTGTTTTCAATAATAAACATTGCTTTATATTTTATACACATACACTTAAAACGAAGAGAATATTTATCAAAAATTTATGCATTTAAATATTTAATATAAAACGATTATATATTTAGAATCGATTCTAAATCTTAGAATCGATTTCAGAATATTTAATCGTTTGTAAAAACGATTAAAACGATTATACAGAATGAGAATCGATTCTATTTCGATTAACGATTAAAACGATTATTATAGAATCGATTTACAGTCCTAGTTGTAAATTTGCATTATTGTCTATATTGTTTTACCGCTCTCCAATTCAACTGTTACATTATCTAAAATTTGAATATAAAAATGTGTTAATTAGCAAATAAGTAAAATGGTAGAACGAAAATAATAGTAATAATTAGAGTTAGGTTTAGGGCTAGAATTGGGTTCGGGTAAAATTACGAGAGAAGAATTACCTTGCACAACCTTAGTGTGAACATTATTCTGTTAAATTTTTCAAATTTAGGGTATTTCATAAATTCGCAGCAATGAATAATTGAATTTATTTCATATATCTTGATGAATTACATGACTTCGAATAATTTTCAAGAGATTAACAATTATTTTGTTGGTCGACTGGGAAAGATAACACTAAAAAAAAGGATATAAAAATGTAATTCATGATTTTATAAATAATTTGCCTTGAATATAACATAATGTGGTTTGACAATTGTTTAAAAAAGTCTCTGATAAACTAGTTCATTTTATCATTCTGTAATTTCTTCTTTAATAATAATCTATGAGCTTTACCCATTGAATTTTTTGGAATTCTATCAATAAACAATACACCACCACTTAATTTTTTTTNCCGAGGACGTCATGTGACGTTCTTTATTAATGAACAAAATAATAAATATTACAGTTTAACTGTCACAAATAATAAAATACATTTAAAGGACGTGCCGTCTCAGCAAGGTTTTATCCTTATCCGAAACTTTCCTATTCGCTAGTGCTACTTGAATTTCCTTCTCGATTCTATGTTTCCAAATAAAACCAAGTGCCGGTTCTGGGATGGAATCGCTCCCCCACCTCTTATTTGTAAGTAAAACCCAAAGCTCATATACTATATTATATGCAGCCATACCATGACCGTATGCAAATGAGCACCACTTAATTTTTTATATGATGCAACCTTTTCATCTACAAAAGATTGAATTTCTTCTGCTAAAGCTTGAGATTGCTTATACCCGTTTTTAATTGTGACATATGCTGTAGGAAATTCGACTGCTTCTTTTTCATATCCTAATACTGCTTGCATCTGATACAGCTTCATGTGTAAGCAATATCGATTCCAGTTCAGAAGGTGATACATAAGCTTCCTACGAATTTTTAATTGGTTTTAATCAAATATAAAGGCATCATAATACGCAAAAATAAAAATTATTATAATCGTACTTCGCATCTGATTATCTCATTCCTTCGACCAGCAATAAAGTAATTCCCATTAAAATAAATAAATTATTATTACGCAAACATATTAATATAAATGTTATTCAATAATAAAAAAAATATGATTGTTCATCGACAGATGCAACTTCTTCTGTGTAATAAAAATTCGTCTTTGTCGAAAGAAGCAACTGCAACTTCTTTTTTATTAATATAACCTTATTTAAAAGTATATAATTATATTTTTAATAAAAGTGCATAAATATTTTTTAGTACAATTGTTATACTACGTACCTTAAAAATATTTGGACCTTGAATCTACGATTCTCCAGGTTCGTTGTATCCCAATTCTAAAATATAAAATTAGAAATTTAACTTAGGCTTTAAATTATGAATAAATATAAATATATATATATATATAGTCACCACGGTCATCATCTGATAATATTTTAGCTTTCATATTTGGAACAAGAATCCCAGCAGAACCTGTTAAAAATAGTTGTTTTATTAAACCACACATTATTATACAATAAGCACGCAATTTAATGATATTATACCTTGAGCTGCATTCTTAGTTATATCAGGATGTAATACCATACACGCTTCAGTAAGACCGTTATTGTGCCACATAAATGAAAGGAAAAAAAATTAATACCATTGTAAGACCGTTCAGAATGACGTTACGTTAATCAAACGATCTAATAACTAAAACTTCTTACCATAACCTTGAAAAATTGGTATTTTAAACATTTTATAAAATTTTCTTTCCCATTTATCAACATAAATCCCCACTTAAAATCATATCCACACTTGATAAATCATATTGTTGAGCCAATGGATCGTTGACCAGTTTAATTATAGTTGCCGGAGAGGTATAAACATAGTTAACTTTATATTTTTGAATTGATTCACAAGTAGTTTCCACACTGTGGTAGTAGCCTATATTATTAATGCATAACTCTTAATTTAAATTGGAAATGTAATGATGAAACAGTGTCAAATATAGAATAACTAACAAGAATTAAGGTCGCATGATCAATACAAATTAACCCAAAAATGTGACAAAATTGCTGTATTTTTAAAGCAATAATATGAAAAAATATTCAAAATTATTCACTAAAACCTGAAAACACAAAAGAAATTTTTTAAATGACATACTGTAACGCCCATAGTTATTTATATGATCCAAGTTTACATTCTGCAATAGTTAATTGCGCCAAACAAGCAACTATATTTGTGTGAGTAAGTTCGATACCTTTTGACTGCCGATTGTTCCAGAAGTGTAAAGCAAATAAGCAGTCGTTGATTTTGCTTCTTCAGGAGTATAAAAAATTGGTTCAATTTCACGATCATTGATTAAGACAGAGCAATATCCATTTATTTCTTTATCACCAAATAACAATATCATGAGACAGGAATTTTCACCTCAATTGAAGATTCAATAGCAACTTCAAGATTGTCTGGATGCACAATCAGAACCGATGCACCAGAATCGAAGCGATAAATCAGCTGCTTCAAAATATAAATTAGCTGTAGCTACTTTGCCTCCTGTAGATTTGTTTGACTGTATATAATTATGAATTGAAAAAAATTAATAATTATTACCGTACAGCGCGGACTATAGTACCCCCTACATCAAAGTACCCTCGCCAAAAAAATTGTATGGTGGAATTAAAATACCCGGCGAGTATATCCTATGTAAAAAAATTTTTCATATGAAAAATCGCTTAGTATAGTACCCGGGTACAAACTTGGATTTTGCCCGTGGAATGTATCGTACCCAGGGTACTATAGTCCACGCTGTACGGTATTAATTTATATGAAATTTTATAATACCAGCGGCAATTATTCCCAAGGCTACGATAGGATAATCAACCTTGACAAATAATAATTATCAAAATAATTATATCAAATGGAATGATTTATGACCTATTTTTAGAAATACAGTAGAAAAAAAAAAGCTTAAGAATACCTGATTTGTCGAAAATATCATCAAAACATCCCCACATTTAAATCCTAATTTATCTCGCAAACCTGCTGCAAACTTTTTAGATTCATGCATAAATTCGCCAAAAGTGTAACTCCTACCAGTCTCCTACCAGTAATTCCGTCCACGTAAGCAACCTTATCGTCTGGAATTTTCTTTGGATTCAGGAAATTTAGATTTAAAAATCATTATTAGCGCTTAGAAATAATGTTAGCGCTTGATGTTACTTTGAATTACTTTTCTCGGAAATTTTTGTCGGATTGACGACTTTTAAATAGCTTTTTTTGGTAATTTTTGGTTTCATGAATTTCAACCGATTGTAGGTGATACGCGAGCAGTGCATTGCACTGCGCAAGCACTAGCACAAGCTCAAGGCGCTCTAATTTTTTGAGTTGTTCACAAAGTACAATAATTGAGGTATGATATTAAAATGTAATCAATTCATGTGTGCTATTTTTGATTAACACCGTTATTATTTTTTTAAATTTGGACTATGAAATTCCTGAATAAAGAAAAAAAAGCAAAAACGTTGTTAAATTAAAAATTGTTAAATTAAAAATAACATCAAAATCCATAATTCGCACCCAATTAACTTTATTGGTTCACTATAAATTATTAAGGCAAAATAAGGCAAATAGAATAATTTTGTCTCCATAATTTTCACACGTACCATACTCGTATATGTTATTAGTATTCATGATGATCTCACTGATTTAATGTAAAAATTGCCCAAACTTCATTTAAATAGAATTTCTTTCTCTTTCAATGTTTCTAAAAACCAACTGCTCATTACACAACCCTATAAGAAAAATGTACCATATAGGCATGGGATGGAATCGGATAGGCACAGGTCATTTTGGCACGGGTCAAGGTCCGGATTTGTACGGGTATGGCTTGAGTTGGTTCAGATTCGGTGGACCGTGTAGGACCGTGTGCCCGTTGTGAAGTTCCGATTCGCAGGGGTTTACTAGTACAACTAATTACTACCCTTGTTTATAACTAAAACACTATTTACTGCAGGTCAAGACTTCTAAACCTTGAACTGGCAGGTAGAAAGAGGCGTAGAAAGACTTGGTCCGGGTCTCAAGGTTCGGAGAGTCTTGTTATGGTGAATTGGAGAAGCTAAGTATCTATATGTTAATTCTTCCTACTGTTCTTATTATGAAGTAGTTATTTGTTACTAATTCTCTAAGTCTTTAGCGATGTCACGGGGTAGTTCTTCAGTCAGATCTTTAATGGAATTCCGATGGCAGCTGGAGGCGGTCAGAAATTAAAATTACGGGACGATAGTATATCGATCAAATATGGAGCATCACGGGATCAATATGATTGAATCACGGATTTGAGTATTGTTCGATATAATAGGTAATTAATGGTTTTTATTTATATAAAAAGAAAATATTACAAAGGAGGTAGGAAGTTCTAGAGCTAACGCTTCTACTCTAATTTCGAAGGTTGAGACTCCTAAGTTCACCTAACTATCGGGAACTAGAACTAATTAGAACTACTTAGAACGATTCTTAACTGGTGTGAACTATTGGGAACTGTGGTGAACTACTCTTTCCTTCAATGAGCCTAAGGCTCTTATATACTTTTAATTATAGACTAAAAATCGATTCGATTGATTCGATTGAGTCCATGGAGTCTTTTGACTCTTTTGACTCTTTCGACTCTTTCGACTCCATCGAGTCCATCGAGTCACGGCCTTACTATAAATGGTAACGCTAATATGTAATATTTAAAAATAGAAAAGATATATATAGAAATAAGAAAAATTTAAAAATAGACATCAAGCACAGCCTCAACTTCTGATTACATAACTTGGATTTGCCCTTCACACCGTACCAATTGGACCATAAAAGGCTCGGGTTTTGCAGCAGTTTACTAGTTGAATCAGCACGGGATTTGGCATGAGTAATAATGTGGATTAACTATTAAAACATAAATTTACATAAGTAATCATATAAAATGAACAAACTAACTGCATATGAAGCAAAATTTTGTAAGGAATTTTTTTGTTAAAACACAGGGAAGCTGCATTAGTGAAATAATAAGATATTGCTCTTTTTTTAGAAAAAATCCTTTACTGATCTTTTGCTCTCCACGAAATGAGCAAACACATATCACAAGCCAACACGTGTGTAATGTACACATACATGTCATCTGAACGTGCCATTTCATATGATGTGATATTACGTGCCACCCTTTGCTGTAATGTCCGTACCATTTTTACTGTGCCATTCCATAAAACGTTCCTGTATGTGCTACAAGATCCGTGCCATTTTGAGCATTCCTGACACCAACCTGTACCACAACTCGTACCACTTTTCTTATAGGGCAAAATATTTACAAAGTTACAAAGCTTTTTTATATAAGCTTATAAAATATTGGTTCCAAGTTCATTATTTCTATTTTTAGTATTAAATAATGTTAAATTTTAAATTTAAACTGAATTGTAAGTTTTTTTATTTAATTATAAAACATAGCTTTGTAACTTTTTTATCTTAATTTTTACAAAATATTACTTCAAATTATATAATATTAAAGCTAGACATCTATTTTGATATATATATAGCAATTGGTATATAATATAAGCTTTGATCTCAACTAAAGAACTGTAACAAAATTCAATTAGAAAAGCAAAAAGAATAACAGCATAACAAGATTATTAATAAAATAATTCAAGTTCAAATTTGTTAATAAATTAGCTTTATTATACAGTTTTAACAAATAATACAATAAATATTGCTATGTATAATAAATATTGCTGTAATAAAATTATATTATCACTATATATTTAAGGGTAGAGGGTAATATTTTAAAATTATATATAGACTTAATGGTAAATTTTTTTTATATTTAATTTTATGAAAAATTATAATAAATAAACTAATCATATTTTAAGCAAGTTTGTAGAGCAGGTTTTTCTAATCTAATGATAGTAAAATTATTAAAATTGGTCAAAAGCTTAGTAAGATATGAAATTTTCAAGATTCGATATTAAAATTTAGTAATAAAACTAACTTATAAATTTACGTAAATTGACCAATCAGCATTAGCAATATTGTGCAACCCAGAAAATTTTTGCCCAACCTAGAAAAACTTTATGATATATACAAGTATATTTTTTTAAAATATAATAATAGTTCAAAATTTTACCATAATAGATTAATTGTTTTATTTATATTTTGTAAAATTTTAATAAAAATTAGTTTTAATTTAAAAAAGTTTTATTAGTAGCATATGTCAATTTTATATGAAAATTTTAAAATACTATATAAAAACTATATAAAAATGATCTATGTACCCTCTACTCTTAAAACTTGATTAGTAAAAAATCTCCAATAATAAAATTTAGGGAATTTACATATAAAGGCCCAGAAAATGAAAATAATTGCATATAAGGGCCCAAAATGCTAATAATTATTTATAAGGGTTCAAATTTATTGCAAATAATTAGATTTAGCAATAAATTTTAATATTTGAAATTATATCAATGTAATTTTCTTTTAGGAGTTAAATGCATGGCTTTTACTCAATATTATATTATTTTCTACAAAGGTAATTTAATATTCTCTATGAATACTAGAGATGTTAAATTGTATAAGCAGTTTGGTTTATGCTCGAAGCATACCTGCTTGGATACCAAAGCAGACTGAACTGGTTTTTACAAACTAGTTAATATAAGCATGCTTATATAAGCAAATTTATATAAGCATGCTTATACAAGCATGCTTATATAAGCAAATTTATATAAGCATGCTTATACAAGCATGCTTTATAAGTAAACTTGTATAATAAAAATATCAAATTGCTCAAGAAATTTAGTTATACTTGAAGCATTCTTACTTTGATACTAAAACAAATTAAAACTAGTTTTTATTAAAATTGGTTAAAAAATACCAAAAAACTAATTTTCAATAGTACTATAGCCAATATACAAAATATTAAAAGAACAATTATACTAATATATTATTAATTTAAAATTTATATTTAAAAAAAAACTCAAAATAATTATAATATTAAAGAATTAAATCTTATATATATAAAGAATTTTTTATTTTTTCGTTTATACGATATATCGCACCCTATAAGATCTAGTGTAATGTGAAATCAAAACAATAAATTAATTCATTATTTAGGGTAGAGTAATTTAGCAAAGAGGTTCTAACCCAAAATTTTGAGAGAAATTTTTTTAGTTAGAGCAGGAGAGATGATTTCATAGGCAAAATTTCATGCTATAGCCGATTTTTGAAAAAAATTGTAATCACTTTGATTTCATGTTACACCTGATCCTGCATTCTAATTGGTTAATCAGGGTGTGATACATCACTATTGCAATAAATTATTAAATCCATATATAAAAATTATTTTGAAATAATAATTCTAAGTTTATTAAAATTAAAATAAAAACTAAGTTAGTATAAGGTTAGTTTTAGCATAGTATAGTTATTTTGATTTTAATTTGGTATTTGATATTTATATTATTTTCAGAATTATGTATTTACAGGATTGTGATTTTCAGAATTGTAATTATTCAGAAGTTATTAAAATGTATAAAAAATTATTTATAAAAATTTTCAAAATTTGATCTAGTTGGATTATAAGAACCAATAATTAACTTTGTATAGCTATTGTAACAAAAATTTAATTGTTAAATTATTAACAGATATGTATCTTTAGAATTTATTTGAAGCATATTTGCTTTGAACAAACTTAATTAAGCTAATTTAAATCATATTTGCTTTTGAGCAAATTTGAAGCATAATTGCTTTAAGCAGGTTTGAAGCATTAAAAGCTTATTTGCTTTTAAGTAGTGCTTAAAAAATTTATAAGCAAACTGTAAAAGTTTATGCTTGGAACCTGCTTGAGCAGAGTTTATATAAGCATTTTAACATCTCTAATGAATACTAAAGGTCTTTGATATATAGTAACCTTCACAAAATGTAAAAATATTTTTTGTATAGAATAAACTTATTGGTTAAGAACCAAATAAACTTTGATATAAATAAATATTATACTTTATTTAGTTGAACTTATTTTGGCTAAAAGAAAGAATATCATAGCTATTTTTATAAATTTTGAGACAACTAATAGATTTAATCAGATGAATTTGATAAGTTTTTGAATTCTGTGTTATTGAATTACCATAATGCTAAGAATCCAAATTCTGATAGTGCCAAATTCAAAACTTATCAAATTTAGCTGAAATAGTTTTTATTATTTGTCCCAGAATTTATAAAAACAGCTATAAGCATTAAGAGTATAGAAAAAAATGTATAAAGTAGTAGATATATACTGCAATGACATTCAAAATTACTTTGCTCTAAATTGTAAAATTTTTCAAAATTTAAGCCTTTATATGTAATTATTTTTTACTTTGAACCCTTATTTGTAATTATTTTAGAACAGAGTAAAACCTGAGTTGCTAAATAGTAAAATCTGCTTTGTAGATTGGTTTAGAGGAAATTAGCATTTTATAATATTTTTTATTATATAAAAGTAGATTACACAATCACTAGATGATTATAGAAGGTTTTACTATTTCACAAGTCAGGTTTCATCTTGTCATACTATTTTCATTTTCTGGGCCCTTATATATGAATTCTTCTAAAATTTATTAAAATACTACAAATAATTTTATTTACTAGTAGATGTAGAACCCTAATATTTTATATCAAAATTGAATTTTTGTGGCTTTCAAAATCAACTTATACAGCAACAAAATTTGAAACTGATACCAATTGTTAAAGAATTCAAATTCCACTTTATAAGTTAATTTAAAATTAAAAACCAGGTTAAATTACTATCTAAAAATTTTTAGAATATGGGCTTTGTATGATTAATGATATAATTAATTTTAAAAAAAGTGTAAGTTTTAATGATGTGTAAGAAAATTATAAACTTACATAAAATTTAGCAAAAAACTATATAAGTCTTACGATATATAAAAAATTATAAATTTACATAAAAATTTTATGTAAATTTATAATTTTCTTACGCACTGTAAGAAAATCGTAAATTTACACTAGATTTTTTATATAAATTTATGATTTTTTTACATACAATATGACTTACGTAGTTTTATACTATAATTTCCTTACACATCATAAAAAATCATAAAATTATACTAAATTTATACTAAATTTTTTATATAAATTTCGATTTTCTTATGCACTATAAGAAAATCATAAATTTACGCTAAATTTACACTAAATTTTTATATAAAAAAGATAAAAAAAATTACTAAGTCTGTTTGATACATAATATGTTAAATACTACAAATATATATAGTATAAAATGTAAAAAAACTTAAAAAAACATCTTAAATGAATTTTTTCTAATTTTTGTTTCTTTCAATTTTTGCATTTTTCCAATTTTTGCATTTATTACCTACTAGGTCACAATAATCTGATCCAGGTTAGTATAATAGTGTAATCTTACGTAAAGTCTTACAAACTGTAATATATATAATATATTTTGAAATATTTAAAATATCAAATTTTTAAAATATTTCAAGAAGTATTTGAAAGTAATTTCAAAATATTTTGAACTATTTTGAAATATTTAAGGACTAGAAAACCAAGCTGGATCAGTAGATTTATAACCTAACTCATGCATTGGACTAATTTTTTAAAATAGTTCAATGATATTCAGTTTTTGTGCTACAAAATCGGATTAGATCTTTTGTTTATAATTAGATCTTCTATTTTGTTTTTTTATACTTTTTTGTTTTTATTTCATTTTTTATTTTCATTATATTTTTTTGTTTTCATTTTGATTTTTTGTTTTTATTTTGTTTTTTCAATTTTTTTTTATTTATTTATTTTTTAATTTTATTTTATTTTAATTTCAGCACTTTACAAGAACACCTTTGCAAGTAAACACACAACTTTTCAAAACCTTGTGCAAGCCAACCAAAACTTTCAATATTTTGCAAAAACACACAACTAGTAATGTGCAAAAGCAGGTTTTTTGTATTTGTATTGTATAATGTGACATTATGCAGTATGATGCATTATGCAATACTGCATCTTTATATAATATAATTACTTTATTAGTTTTTTATTAAGAATAATACTAATGCATATAATAGTAGTATATAACTATTTAGCACACTTTCAAATTACTAAAATTAGCAAGAACAAGTCAATAAAAAGTTCAAAAGTAGTAAGTCAGATTGTATTACTAATACAGTAACTTACTGTATATATTAAATTAGACTAGTTATTAAATATTAAATAGCAAAATCAGAAAATTACAATATATAGTAGTAGAAGTTTGGTCAAGAAATTTGTTTGCTAAAAACTATTGTAGCAAATTGAAAAGAAATATGTATAATTTATAAGTTCTAATTTGAAAAAATATTGTTAAAATAAAAGCAATTATATAATTTTAATTAAATCAAAATTATAATAATCTCTATGTGCATTTTTAAATTTTACAAGTCTTGCATTATATTATGCAGCATTTTTTTTTTACACTTAGGCAGTCTCACAGACGATCTTTATTAAAATATTTGTAAATTTCAGGAATTACAACGTTGATTTCTAATTTACTGAACCCCATGTCATACTGATCCTTTGGTTTCAAGAATACAATATGCGACCTGCCGCGCTAGTGTCGTAGCAAAATGCCAAAACAAACTATAGTTGGACCTCCATAAATGCAACCTCCATAAATGCAATACCTCTCTAAATGCACATTTTTTTTCTATTCTGTAAAATGTTATTAGTGCTAAATGCACATTCTATATTCTGTAAATGCATGTTCTCTTGGTTAACATTTTATATTACACTAACCTCCCTAAATGCACGTAGCCAATCAAATTTTAGTATTTAAGATAGGTTATACAGTTTTAGTAGAAGTTACACAAACTTGCTGATCAAATTGTTAAAGCAGCAATTTAATTGGCTTACTCTAAATGCAAACCTCCCTAAATGCACATTGTAGGCTTGTCCCTACGAGTTGTATTTATGGAGGATTGACTGTAGGAGTTTGAAATCAACCTCAAAGGCATTGTCAAACAGCCTAATTTTTAAAACCTTCTTCTCCAAGCTTCTCAAGAAAGGAATACTAGTAAAAAAAAAAAAACAGATATATAAAAAAAGAAAAAAAGGGGGAAGTAAATGGGGGATAACCTAAACTACCTAGTTGAATACCAAATTAGACAAAATAAAAAGAAAGAAAAGAATGAAGAAAAAGGCAAAAATTAGACTATAAGACAGCACCAATTTCGCCTGGTTCAAATATAAAAAATTATATAATACTATGCAGTAAAGTACCAAGTATTATATTTATAGCAAAAAAACATATAAAAAAAAGCTAATGGAGTGAAAAAATCAAAAAAAAAAAACTCTGGCTAAAAGAATATTCTAGAAGAAAATTTCAATTCGTGTTAACTCCAACTAATTCATGTCCTAAATTTTACTCATGACTTAATCCAATTTGGAAGCTGCATTTCCAAAATGAAAGAGTAAACAATATCGATCTTTTGGAGGGGGTAAGGGGAGCGCCATTTATCAGCTGATTTTTTAGGGGGTGGAGTAGAGCAATTATCAGGTCCTATATATAATATAATATATATAATATATATAAATCTATATTTATATATATAATATTATATATATATAATTTTAATATTGAATAACTTTTAATCTATCAGTCCATTTTTGATGATTTAACTGCCAAAATGTTCACCTTAGTGAGACGATTCTAGCAAGCCCAAAATCGCTAAAATCCAATCACAGGATCCAGAGAACGATCAATTTTGTGAGATTTTAATAGTGTTTTTAGAATTACTATATAAATATCTTTAATAGTGAATAACTCTTGAACTACTGGTCTGTTTTGAAATTTAACTACCAAAATGTCATCTCAATGAGACGATTCTAACGAGCCCAAAATCATTAAAATCTAATCACAGGATCACAAGATCGCTAAAAATTAGTGTAATGACTCATTTACAAATCTAATGGTTTTTTTACTGTAAAAACCCATTATATTTGTAGATAAGCTATTACACTAATTTTTAACGATCTTGTGATCCTGTGATTAGATTTTAATGATTTTGAGCTCGTTAGAATTGTCTCATTGAAACGAACATTTTGGTAGTTAAATTGTTCAGAACGGACCAGTGGTTCAAGAGTTATTCACTATTAAAGGTATTTACATAGTAATTCTAAAAACACTATTAAAATCTCACAAAATTTGATCAATCTCTGGATTCTGTGATTGGATTTCAGCAATTTTGGTCTTGTTAGAATCGTCTCATTGAGCTGAACATTTTGCTAGTTAAATAATCCAAAATGGACCAGTAGATCAAAAGGTATTAGCAATTTCTTAAATCTGCCTATGCTTCAATTTAATTAATTTTTTATAAGTACAAATCTTGGTCATTCTTGGGATCCTGTAATTAGAATTTAATAATTTTGGGCTTATTAGAATTGTCTCACTGAGGCGAACATTTTGTAGTTAAATCATCAAAAATGGACTAGTAGATCAAAAGTTATTCAATATTAAAAAAATTTACTTAGTATTTTTAAAATTTACTATTAAAATTACACAAAAGTTGAATGATCTTGGGATCCTGTGATTGCATTTTGATGATTTTGGGCTTGTTAGAATTATCTCATTAAGATGAACATTTTGGTAGTTGAATCATCTAAAACAGATTGGTAGATTAGAAGTTACGCAATATTTAATATATATATTTATATATATTATTAAATTTTAACCAATCAAATGCACAGAAAAATTATCAGGTGGGGGTAGAGGTTAGCTACTTAGTGAAACCCTAATCAGCTAATAAATGGCGCTCCCCTAAACTAAAATACCGACTTTTGTTGAAATTTCGAAAGGCCAAAGGGCACCAAGGAAAAGTACCAAAACTAGAAGGATTTTGAAAGAGTTACACAATACAGAATAATATATCTAACCAAGTATTTACTTCTGTTTTTATATCCATAAACCTTGAAAAAGCTCCAGGTTATTATGCCTACTACTTCTTCACTTGGTAGTACTAGAGACTTCTGCTCGGAGGCCTCTCCTATAAGGGTTCAAATCTTTTTCAACTCTATTTAGCTACAACCAAATATACGATGATTAGTCTTAAGTCCCAGCTGCTACTAGTGAAGTTTTGTTGCATGTTGAATATGTTAACTGTATAGTTTTCATAGGTCAGCATTCTTGAAATTTTTGGTACGAGGGATCGTTGGAAAGAGTTTTTTGATTTATATACAAATATTATGCAGTATTATATATTGCATAATGCAGTATGCATAATGTATAAGGCACATTTCTATATACAACTTATTTCTTCAACAATTTCTAAATTTTCAAGAATAGTTCTTTGAAGAAATAAAAGTTTAGTTAGGACTTTATTTATTTTTTACATGATTAATTTGGTTTTGTTTTTTTGTTTTTTGTTTTTTTTTTAAATTTGTTTATTAATTTATTTTAATCTAGCACTTTGCAAGTAAAGAACCCTTACTTCCTGAAGAAAACTAACCTAGACTTTTTTGGTATTCATGACTTTCTGGCATTTTGCAAGAACATTAATCTGCTTTCACAAATTCTGAATTTGCAAGAACATGACTCTTACTTTAGAGAAATGAAGATTTGGGGCTTTATTTATTTTTTTTATTAGTTTGCTTATATTTTTTGTTTTTTTGTTTGTTTTTTTAGTTATTGTTTTAACTTTTATTTTATTTTATTTATTTCTGACTTCTTCAAAAATTTGTAACTTTTCTGGCACTTTACAAAACAAGGTTATAGCCAAAACAAAAGAAATAGCCAATATAAAGACAATAGAAAACAAAGAAGCAAAGATAATAGCTAACTGCAGAGTGAGCAAAAATAAGTATATCAGGCTAGTTTCTGTATATAGTAATAGAATTAAATATGACAAAAGCGAAATAGTTTAAAATAATACTATATAATAATGTAATATATAATAAAGTATGTAATATTAATTAAAAATATATATTTAATAAATGTAAAATGTGATGAATAATAATAATAAATCAAACCTCTTTTTGCTAATTCTTATTTCCAAAAACAGCAGAATAGAAAACATAGTAAAAGACAAAAATCACACTAGATAATGTGTATAATACAAATAATAAAAAAAAAGGTTTCTAAAAATAAATAGTAATTTAGTAGTAGCATTTAGCACAAAAACTAGTAGATAAGAGGCTAGAAAAAAAATTTTTGTTTTTGAAAATTTTTTAAAAAATTTTGGGAAATTCTTTGAGACCCTGTAATGCCAATCTGTTTTGATTAATCATTCTACACATCAACAAAAAAACAAATAGTTCAAAACAAGTAAACAAACAAGTTATATATAATTTAATTAAATTTTAGCTAATTTATTAGGTAAACAAGCAATAACAAATAAACAAATACGTGATTATAGAACCATCTAGAATTAGAGGTACAAAAGATCAATGAATATCCAACAGGTCCCAGATTGGAAAATCAGATTTCTAAAAGGAGCATATGGGCTGATTTCGTTTTTTGGGCCTTTTTTTACATATATGTAAATCATTGTTTTAGGGTTTATTTTTTGATCAACAAATCACCTGATTGGCTATTACATTTTAAAATCGTAATAAACAAAATTTTTAATATATGAATTATCATGTCGAACCAATCGTCCATCCCTGGAACCCATCAAAAAAAAGTAAAGGTAATTGTTAATTGTGAAAAGTATGCTTAATTTATGTATATTTTTTAATATAACAGTTTTTTTACTTGTGGTTTGTTTATTGAACGTGTTTAAATAGATTTGGATTTGTAAAATGTCCTGTATATATACTGTATTAATAATTTATTTTATATATTACAACTTATAAAAAACAATAATATTTATTATAATTGCTATTAGTAGAAAAACTATTTTGTTTCACTGTTTGTGAAAAATGCTAAAAAACAAAAGGTGGTTTAATTAATTATCTTATCACTCATCTACATAACTTTTTTCATGTACTTATTCCTACTGATAAATGCTATTAACTTATTTTTACTGGCATATATTATAGTATCTAGAAAATTGGTAATGGTTAAATCCTAAACAGTTGGACATAAGCGGAACTCAAATTCTATTGTAAACAAAGAATACAATGTATAAGCGACTTAAACTTTCCCGATTACTACATATTAATCAGTGTATATAGAAATTTATTAACTAACACCAAATAAAGCGTAATGTTAAGCGAATTACATATGCAAATTTCAAATAATGCATAGATAATTTAGCGAAAAAAAGCTACATAATAAGTGAACTACATATTATATGAATTTAAAATAGTACATTAATTTAAAATTAATAGTAAAATTTTTGCACTTTATAAGTTTCGCTCTTTTTTTGCCAGATTGATATTCATTAGACCGTTTATTAATTGATTTATTATCAATAATTGCATTGACATAAATAAATATTAATGATTAAAATATATCGATATTTGGTTTTATAGAAGGTTTCCCAAATTTGAACTTAATTTCTTTAGGTCATTTATTGCTTGAGTTATTGGATCGATTTCTGAAGCTGGTTTAAATCCGATTCTTTAAAAATCAAATATTCTTACAATAATAGTGATATGAAATAGTATGCATTATTGAAAAAATTTTCTAACTATTTTTTTCTTTTTATTAAAGAAGGAAGGATTTAAATGGTCATGTAGATGGCAGGGAATAAATCAGTTATATTCTGGGCAGTTGGGTATAAACGGAATTTTGCAGTAAAGCAAAATTCCACTTATACACAACTGCCCAGGATATAACTATTACAAACCACTTAGTAGCAAAACATTATGTTCTTGAAAAGTACTTTAAAGCGTGTAAATAAATTACCTGAACAATGATTGATACCGTTTTCCCATAGTGTTTGTAACAATAATCAAAATTTTACACACTTCAATATAATATAACTTTTCTTAACTCATATACTCGAGAGTAAGAAAGAAGTAAAAAATGGCACTAATGAAATACCCTTTTTTCCATAATGCCCGCTTGCCAATTTAATAAATCTAATCTGTTGTAAGTCTTTACGGAATGTGCATAAAATCCCTATGAAGAAGAAAAGTAATAGAGTTTGATAAGTAAAAAGACCAAAAAAACTTGAAAAGAGTTTGTAGTGCTTAAGAATAGTTGTAATTGCACTATTAAAGACTTGAAAAATATTGATCTGTCATCTTACATATCTCCATTGTTGATGTTCTTTGGTAAGACGAGCTTTACAAATTCTCAACATTTTTTGTATATAGATAGCAGAAGATAATAAAATAGTCTACAGAATTTCTGGAGTTGTCTAAAAAGTTACGAGGTGAGCTTCGTACGTATGGCTTGTGTAAATATAAATTCTAAGTGTAGTAATATCGTTTGTAAGAAAAATAAATCTGCCCATATGGCAGATTGTAAGTATTACAAGATTCTATTGGTTAATCAAGGCGTCAAACAACTTACTGTTGTTATTAATCATATTAGTCAGAGTGTCAAATGACTGACTGTTTATCTAATACACCCTACAATTTTTGGGGTACAAACAAAATCAGCCGATATGGTCTATTATGCATTAATATGTAGAGTACATAAGTATGAGTGTATAGAATATTTAAACAAGACTTGTACTAGAACACAAATAGTTGATATCGAAATAGCAAGAGCCATTCAAACAATCTCAGATAAAGAAATATGTTTAATTGCTGATCCAGATAAGATCTGCAGAATTTTTATATTAGAAGAGCACTATTTATTAGCTAATTTTTTAGGGAGATGAGATAGAGCAATTATCAGGTCCTATATATAATATAATATATATATATATTTTTTATTGGTGTTAAGGTGAGGTTTTGCCTCTGTCTTTATTAATAATTTGAGAATAAAACCTCTAGGGTTTTATGAATTACAAATTATATTTACAAGAATCAAGACTCAGATTGTAAATAGTAATACTACTTAGCTAATCTGCAACCTAAACCTACTAGAGTGGTTAAAACTCACCTAGATTTGAATATGTAAAATAGAGTTTGTAGGGGTACTAAAATTGATCCAGTTATATAACCAAATTTCAATTTACAACTATAAGCATAGGGGGTACGGGTATAGGATAATTGAGTACTTGTGGAATGGTATGTAGTATGTTATGGTTGAATGTTATTAGTTTTTTTTCAGTTTGCTAATTTGGTACAATAAGGTTTCCATAATTAATTGTGTATATTTTGTGATATTTTNATTTTTTATTGGTGTTAAGGTGAGGTTTTGCCTCTGTCTTTATTAATAATTTGAGAATAAAACCTCTAGGGTTTTATGAATTACAAATTATATTTACAAGAATCAAGACTCAGACTATAAATAGTAATACTACTTAGCTAATCTGCAACCTAAACCTACTAGAGTAGTTAAAACTCACCTAAATTTGGATATGTAAAATAGAGTTTGTAGGGGTGCTAAAATTGATCCAGTTGTATAACCAAATTTCAATTTTACGGATTGCGAGTCAAACAGGAGGGCTGTTGTCAATATTATTGTGTTGTTGATCAGGCATGCCACAGGTACAACTATAAGTATAGGAGGTATGGGTATAGGATAATTGAGTACTTGCAGAATGGTGTGTATTATGTTGTGGTTGAATATTATTAGTTTTTTTTCAGTTTGCTAATTTGGTACAATAAGGTTTCCATAATTGATTATGTACATTTTGTAGGAATGTTAAAATGCTTATATAAACTCTGCTCAAGCAGGTTCCAAGCACAAACTTTTACAGTTTGCTTATAAATTTTTTAAGCACTGCTTAGGCCACTCCAATTTAATTCTTTGTTTAACATTACAAGTTCAAAATTTTTTAGAGGGGGGGGACTTAAACAACAAATAATTAGGTCCGGTTTGGGTCTGGCCAGGATCGGAATTGGTCCGGTTCAGGTCTGGTCCAGGATCGGACCAGACTCAGCTTCTAAATTTTATACAGACTGGTCTGAGTCTGAATATACTTATATTTATTTTTTGGTGCTGACAAGTTCACTTAGTGCATGACATTAGAATTAATTAGTAAAATTTTATGAATTATAGGATTTTATATAATTTTATTAATAAAATGTTATGAAATCTTATAATACGCAAATTTTTATTAATTAATTCTAACTTTATGCACTAAGTAAACATATTCAGCACCTAAAAATACATCAAATCGGCAGAGTTATTTTTATTTTGCTTAAAATTTAGAGAATAGATGCATAATTTTGGATTTTTGTTCAAAAAGTCAAATTTAAGCATCTTTTCTTCAAATTTCAAGTAAAATAAAATCAATTCTGCTGATTTAATATATTTTTAGGCTCTAAACAAGTTTACTTAGTGAAATAAGTTAGAATTAATTAGTAAAATTTTATGAATCATAAGATTTTATAGAATTTTATTAATAAAATTCTATAAAATCTTATGATTCATAAAATTTTACTAATTAATTCTAACTTATTGCACTAGGTAAACTTGTTCAGAGCCTAAAAATACATTAAATCGGCAGTATTGTTTTTATTTTACTTGAAATTTGGAGAAAAGATGCTTAAATTTGACTTTTTTGATCAAAAATCCAAAATTATGCATCTATTCTCCAAATTTCAAGTAAAATAAAAATAACCCTGCCGATTTGATGTATTTTTAGGTGCTGTACATGTTTACTTAGTGCATAAAGTTAGAATTAATTAATAAAAATTTGTGTATTATAAGATTTTATAAAATTTTATTAATAAAATTCTATAAAATCTCATGATTCATAAAATTTTACTAATTAATTCTAACTTAATTCACTAAGTAAACTTGTTCAGGGCCTAAAAATACATTAAATCGGCAGTGTTGTTTTTATTTTACTTGAAATTTGGAGAAAAGATGCTTAAATTTGACTTTTTTGATCAAAAATCCAAAATTATGCATCTATTATCCAAATTTCAAGTAAAATAAAATTAACCCTGCTGATTTAATGTATTTTTAGGTGCTGTACATGTTTACTTAGTGCATAAAGTTAGAATTAATTAATAAAAATTTGTGTATAATAAGATTTTATAAAATTTTATTAATAAAATTCTATAAAATCTTATGATTCATAAAATTTTACTAATTAATTCTAACTAACTTATATAATGTTCCAAGGTTTAGCATGACTGTATCATGCAGCTACTCTAATTTTGGTGATCTTTCTGTATGGGTTCATTTTAGTAATATGAAAAGTGAAGTTTGAATTTAAAAGTTATATATATATATATGTTGTTTAACTCCCCCCATAATTTGCTCTATCTAGAGGGGGGGTTATGTTAAACATAGATTTAAATTGGAGCAGCCTTAAAAGTTCCTCGTTGTCCTAATCCAAAATATAAGTATTTTTTATATTTTTGACAAATTTTACACTTAAATGTTTTTTTGCCGTGATCAGGATTCTCTTGTATAAATTTCTTAAGTTTCTGAATCTTTCTTTCAGTAGCTTTTCTTTGGTAGTATATCTTTCTCTTTTCTTTTGCTTCAGGAGTGTCTTTTTATATTCTACACTTTTTACAGGTGTTATACTGCTTTTTAGTTCTTTTACTTATATCAAAGTTTTCTGTTTCTTTAAATACTTTGCAATTGCTACAAATTGGCATTTATACTATAACAGTTTGAACTTTTCCTTTAATATAGGTATACTTGTACCAGATGTTGATTTTGACAGCTACTTTGTCTTCAAGTAGGTTATCAAATAATGCAATAATATAATAGTGCCTTCTGGTAGTTGGTTGATTGTTAATATCTTTATGAATCTCTATTTTGATACCAGGTATTCCTAGATGCACTATTACTTGTAATGGTTCTCTGTCTGAAATATTAACACAATAATATGCTTTTTCTTTAACTTCTTTTCTTAATAACCCATAAGGATGTAATGCTTTTTCTGCTTGTATGCAAAATAATGATACTGTTATTTCGTGAGGTGGTATTTTTGTTGAAAATATACATAATATGACTTTTCCAAATATATATCTGTCAGGTATTACAGATATTCTTGCTGTTATTTGTAATTTGAGTACTAAAATGATGTCTGTGTCTGTGGGTAAATAAGTAAATATTCGGTATATAGTACTGCTAAGATGTTGCAATAATAATGTTTGATATTTTGTTGATACAAGACTGTATTTTGTTTTTGGTACTACTTGTATTTCAGTAGGTTCTTCCTTTGTATAAATGGGTGTGTAATTCAGAGTATAATCTTCTTGAATTTCTCCTGTTCCATAAATATTTATTGAAATATTCTTTTTCGTTTTCAGGATCTATTGTTCCTGTTCCTTGAGCACTATTAGCTCCTTCGTTTCTTAAGAGTCCTAGTAAGGAGTCTAATCTATGTGTAAATATTGTTATAAAATCAGGTATTGCTCCTTCTCAGTATGCTTTAATAAGTTTCCACTTTACTGCTCCTAATTGTTGATGTGTTGCAGTTAATAAAATATTATATTCGTCTTGTTTCTGCTGTTGCTCGTGGACGAATATAGCAGTGTTGTTAGGTATTAAACCATTTACACTTAGTGCTTGCTACAATATTACTATTGTTTGTCCTAGTCTATGGTTGTTTGTTGGTGAACAACGTGAAATTAATTCTTTAATTGTAATTTCAATATCAAGTTGTACTTCTTCAATTGGTCTTTGTATAAGGATTTCTTCAGTTGGATTAATAAATTTTCTTAAGGTATTTCTAAGTCTTGTACAAAATTCCAATGGTAATTAAATCCAGCAGTTTCAGGTGTAAATGTTGTTTTCAATTTGTTAGGGATTTTTGCTACTAATTTCTTCTTTTGTGGTTTACTAGGATTTCTTTTTCTACTTTTTTAGTTATTTAAGCAATTATATTAGAGAAATGACGTAATTCTGCCCTCTCTTAAGGTTATACTAAAGCCTTCTTTAGTCATGATGGATATTATAATCCAATTGTTTTGCTCTTACTCTTTGTATAGTTTTTTGGAGTTGTATTCCTGTATTGTTTCTGTATAAGTTATTCAATAAAGTAACTGTTTCTTGTACTATGTCAGTATTATTAATTCTGTTCCTGTTTGCAAAGGCTGCTGCATTAGTTTGTATTGCTACAATTGCTCTTTGATCTATTAGTCCTAGGCTGTTTAAAGGTACATTGCCTTGGGTTTTATGTTGTCTTCTAATATTTTTTTCAATTGTTAGTAATCCTATTCAGTGTTTCTTAAATATACAAGAATAAACTTTGTTCAAGATTTCTTCTGACTAGTTGTTTTATTTGGGTTCGTACTAATTGATTATGATTTGGTGCTTGTGGGTTCTAATTATTTCTTGGCTGTCATCTCATCTATTATATTTCTGAGGAGCCAGTCCTCTTTTCTTATAATTGAATAAGTTTTCACAAGGTATTTTGTATTTTTTACAATTGGTACAATTGTCAAAGTTGAATTTGGTACAGCATAAGTGTTTAATTCTGAGATTTGGTAGCTCCTTTATAAAATCTTTTTGACTTCATGCTGTTCTGCTGAGAATTTTATCTGTGTTTAAATAAGTTTTTGATTTATAAGAGAGTAAGAATGTGATATCGTGTTCATGTGATTGACTCTGCTGGATATTAGTATAAAATTATATAAAGTTAATTTTGTAAATTGTGGTTGTCTAGGCCACTTATGGAAATTGTCATTCTTAGTATAGTGTGGGTGCTCCATCTATTACACACCACAGTCGTGTCCTTCCTAGATATGACATGCCCTGTGTACTTCTTTAATAAATAATAGACATATTTTGATTTACAAAGTTATAAAATATAATATAAAATATAAAGTATAAAATAAATAGATAAGTAAATAAGATTTGGGTTTATCCGTGATAGTCAATCTTCGAATATTACTTCTTGTTCATCTTGTGTATAATCATCTCCATCAGATGATTCTGCATCTCGCGCTATTTCTCTTCAGGTATCATGATTTTGTCATGAGAATGTGTTCATGTCTAACACATTTCTCATTACTGTAGGCATTTCAGAGTTGTCGAAAGGTACTCCTAAAAATGCGTAATCAAGTTCTCTGTCAGCAACTTGTTTCTTTCACATAGCAATGTTATATTGCATTACTTTGTTTTCTATTGCCTCGTCTTCGAGTTGTCAGACTTTTCTTTTAAGCATTTGGTTTTCTGTTTGTAAATCTGCTACTTGTGATTGCAGAGTTACTATTCGGTTATCTATCATTTGGATTCTTCTTGTTAGGGCTTGTATATTTATTAAGTTTGTTCCAGCTATGGGTAGGCTTAGCCTTCTGAAGATTTGTTCCAATTCATTGAACCTTTTTTCCAAACTTCTATCAGGTCCGTTAAGGATTTCTTCTATATTTTCTTGGGGTAGTAATAGAGTTTCAAATGGTTGTAATCCTTCAGAGTCCATAACTACTTTGGTAGTTTATTCTTTTGTTGCTTTCGAAATTTCTAAGATTTTACTTATTAGTCTCAATTCAAGTTGTACAGGTATTAAATTCCAGGATGATCCCACTAATTCTGTTGTAATAGTTGGGATTTTAGTGGAGGTTTGCGTACTAGATCCTGGTTCATTTTCTACTACTGTAGAAGTTTTACTATCTACAGTAGCTTTCTTGTCCTTTTTGGATCATGATGCTTCTTTCATACTTCTTTCATTACAATCTTTGCAAGGGATTGTAATTTCTACATTCGGTAGTTGAATTTCTCATTCTGCTAAGATTCTGTAAATTTTATAATTTCTGCTAGAATCTTTTCTTCTCATTTCATTATCTCGTATAACTGTTCTTTGGTTTCTAACCCATTGTTTTCCTGTTATTTCCATTATTTTGCCTTGCAAAACAATACAATTATTATATAATATTGGCATTATACCATGTTCTTCAAAGTATCAGTAAGATTTGTGGGTATTTTTTTCTTGCCATTTCTCGATTCTTTTCTCTGCCTCATAATCTTGATAGGGTTCATGATTTATTTTAAATTCTACAAAGAATTCGCAACATAATCCTGCTAAAAGGTGATCAGGCCTTTTTGGCATTAGGCAGTTTTCACAGAGTACTATATTACCGTCTTTTCTTCTTGCTATGTAGTTATTTGCTTCTTGCAGGGTGGTTATGCCGGTATCATATGTTGATAATGTGGTCGTGAATGTAATCATTGTATCATTCCAATTATCGAAATGTGCATTCCTGGGTTGATTATTATATATATCTGTTAATATTTCCTTGCGGCTATTCTTAGTCTTCTTAGAATCAATGCTTCATTCATCCTGGCTCGTGGTGTATCTTTCAGATGTTGTACAATATGTATAATCATTGATTTATTAATTCTAATATCTTTATGGTATATATTTCTGGTGGTGGTCTGAACATATTAATACATTCTTACGTCCATTGGTTGAAAACCATGAAGATTGTAAGTGTTATACCCTATCTCTTCTTCATAAGTGCAAAAGTAGTTCTGGAAGGAATCACATTTAAAATGCTTTTTCCAGCCTTGCTTTTTGCAAAAAAAGCATTCTACTATTTGATTTCTTCCAATTCCTTTAGCATATTGGGAAATTCTTGTATTTGAGATGGTAATAGTTCAGTATGATTTCTATAGCAAATTTCACACACAAGTGTTTTATCAAAATATTTTTCATTATAATGTCTGGGTCCTTATCTTTGTTCCACATCTTGGTAATAGCTATTTAATAAATAAAGGCTTGCTTGCCCTATAAGGGTTCTATGACATTCACTGCAATGGTAAATGTCATTACCATTTTTGTATCCACATGTACAATTGCTATTATTAAATTTCTCTAATGCTTCTGCGAAATTACATGTCCGTCCATTATGATTAGTGTTGCAAAGATTGCATGTTCCTTCAGTAGTCCTAGATGGTCCAGCTGTTGGTGCTTCATTATTATCAGGGTTAGATGGTTCTTTTTTGAGAATACTTCGTGTTCTTAGGCATAATATTGAGGACATTCAGTCTTTTTATGACCGAATTCTTTACAGATCCAATATTGGTTCTGAGGACATTTTCTATTTAGGTGTCCTCTTTTGCCACAGACTCCACAAGTAATTTCTTTAAAAGGTTTCTTCTTGGTACAGTTATGTTTTCAGAGGTTAGTGCATAATTCACATTTATCGCATTTCCCAAATTAAACGATTGGAGTTCTATTGTTAATGGACTAGCTCTAGTAATGCGAGTGGGTAGTGCTAATTGCCTCCTAGGAATACATTCATGGATCTCAGGATCTCTAACATGGCTATCACAATCAGAACAATAATTGGGTCCTTGTTGAGTCCATCCATTAGATTCCTTATTGTTAGATTGGTTTCCGTTGTTGTAAGACATTTTCTTTGTTCTTTCAAATAAGGTAGGTAGAGGTAGATTATTTCTTTTTTTCTTTGTCTTCTTGTTTTGAGAGTTTTTTAAGTTTATCCATTATGTTTTGGATATCCCTTGTTGTTAAAATCAGGTGTCTTAAATAGAAGTTTTTTTATCTAAGATTTGCAATTGTGCTTACAAATCTTCATTAACATTTTCTTCTGTTGTTTTCTCATCAAGAAATGTGTTGCTATTACGCATGCACTCGATCAGCACTTCCTACCGATCTGTTCCAGTTTCTTTCACTTGCTTGTCTTCTCCATATGAATTCAGATAAGTGAAATGGTAGATTATTCTTCTTTCTGTTTCTTATTGGGATCGCATCCTTTAGCA
Source organism: Gigaspora rosea (assembly GCA_003550325.1). Taxonomy (NCBI): domain Eukaryota; kingdom Fungi; phylum Glomeromycota; class Glomeromycetes; order Diversisporales; family Gigasporaceae; genus Gigaspora; species Gigaspora rosea. The sequence goes on along the minus strand of QKWP01000521.1, from coordinate 72,720 downwards.
CATGCCATGTGGCTTCAATGCCATTGGTGTGATAGACTTTAATATCGTTAGTCACTTCATTATATTCCTACATACTAAACCCGTGTCCGTAGTTGATAGCGTGATATTGCATTTCTGGTCTTGTATAGATATTGGTATATCCTTTCCACATGTCTAAATATATTATAGACTCGGGATAGATATACTACCATATATAGTAAAGTAAAGTCTCCTGTGATCGATTGTTTACAATTGTCACGAATATCTTCTTTTGAGGCGTTCTTTCTTTTCCGCTGAATACCATACAGTTTCATTTTCTTTTGTTTTTCAAAATAGAGATTCATCTATCTCAACTATGATCTTGGAACCTCCTATTTTGGTTTCCATTTCCTTTATCTCTTGGGTAATCATTCTTCTATATATGCGTGTCCAGCGCATGACAGTTGTTTCAGCAAGTCCTGTGAACTTGACTATTGATCTGTGACTTATCTTAATAAGCCATAAATATCCTAGTTTAAGGAGCTTGTTACATGGTAATTTGCTTTTCATAAATATAGTACCATTATAGACTGACACTTTCTTTCAACAATTCCTTTTTGGGCATTGAAATAATTCATTCTTGATTTTCATTTCTCTTTTACATTCGATACATACTAATTCATGTAGTATGATCAGTTTTTCTTTAAGATAGGCTAAACATTCATCCTTGTTTTCAAAGATTCTTTTTAATCTATAATAAGGTTGAATTTGTATTTTCATTTTAAACTCAGTTGGCGATCAATGGTGTTTGGTCCATGTGAACTGCAGGTGTTTTATAGACAAATTTTCAGTTTTAACCTTTCCTGGTACTTCTTTTTCTTTATCTTTTATTCCTATTTTTAGTGTTACTATTTGTTCTCCATTTTCATTGGTACTCATTTGTCTGCTGAGTTAATCTGCAATATGATTATCCTTTCCTGGAATTCTTTCTACAGTCCAGTGAAAGTCTTGGAGTTTGATTATCTATTTTTGCATAGTATTATTTCGTATCATTTTTTTCCTGTTGTGTCAGATATTCCCGTATTATCGGTCTGTACTATTATGGGTTTATTTCTAATATAATGTTGTCAATTAGTAGGATAAGCATACAGTTCTTTCTGAGTTGAGCCCCATAGTCTTTGAGTAGGTGTGAGAGATTTTGATCCAAATTCAATGATCTCTTCTTCGGATTTAGTAGGTTCATATTCAGCTCCTTTAGCTCTTGCTTCTTTAGTCTTATAATGAGCTAAATCAGAGTTAACTTGCTTTAATACTGTCATTTTATGCGTCAGTTTCTAAGATTGGGTAAGTTAAGGCTATAGCATTTGTTACTTTTTTAATTAACAAATCAAACACGTCTTTACATTCTTTGGTCCATCAAATTAAACATTTTTCTTTAATAAGTTATATATTAGCTATGCAAAGTTCTGAATATATCGTCTAAAATAATTCATAAATTCTGTAAATCTCCGTACTCTGTTTATATCAGTTGGTGTCTTCAATTTTTCAGCTTCTTTAATTTTAACTTGATTGGGTGAATTTTTCTGAATTCTACTAGGTGATTGAAGATCAATGTTTTTGTTACCATGAATTCGCATTTGTCTGGTTTCAGACTTATGCCCCCTTTTTCTATGCAATCAAATACCATTTTGATATGTCGAATATGCTCATCTATACTATCACTTGCAATAGTTAAATTATCCATATATACAAATACGAATGAAAAATCTCTAAACAGTTCATACATATATTTTATTATATATACAGGTGCTGTTTTCAATCTCATAGGTAATACATTCCATTCAAATTTGCCTTTGCTGAAAAAAAAACAGTCATTTTTGGCTTATTATTTTCTCTTAGTGTAAACTGATAATATGCCGCAGTAAAATCTAATGTAGTGAATATCTTATATTGTGCTAATTGTTGTAACATTCTAATTATGTTAGGAATTTCATATGGATCATCTTCTAAATACTTATTTAGTTTAGTGTATTCTACTGCTACACAGTATGATCCATCTTTCTTTGGCATAATTACTAATGGTGAGACCCAAACTGCCTTAGATGGTCATATAAACTCTTGTCTTTTAAGATCGTCAAAGAGTTTATTAGCTTGTTCAATCTTATCTTCTGAGTATTGTCGTGGCATTCTAGTCTTATCTCTAAAAGGTATATCCTTCTCATTACAATTAAGCATAAGTGTAATTGGTTCAAACATCTTTTGATTATAAATAGTTGGTTTTTTATGTTTTCTTCAGAATATATTGATATATTTCTGGAATATAGGTAATAATAAATTCCTATATTGTTCTGTAGTATTCTTTTAAAGTATTTTGAGTCTTTCTTTTTCAGTCTTTTTTTTTCTTCGACTTTCATTTCTCCTCGAAATTCTTTATCTTTCTTGGATGTATCTACATCAAATACTTCTTTGATCTTTTCAATATTACTAATATAATATCCTTTTGGTATCAATATTGTTTTATCTGAATAATTGATCATCCAGATTCATGAATCATTAATTATTCTGTTTTGTACTACTATTCCATTCTGAGTGATGTGAAGAGGTATTTGTATAAGGTAATTGCCTTTTTGGGTTATCTTTACTGGTGTCCATATATAAGGTTTTAATGTAGATTGTTGGTCCGTGCATATTGGTTTTCCTGTACCAATATTGGGTATTATGTGTTTTCTTATTTCGTTAGGAATATGTGATAGTTCTTTATGAATAGTGTGTTTTCTACCTTTTTGCGCTATTCTTGGTTGATATTTCGAATGTATTTCTATATTGAATACTTCAATTTAATCTGTTTCATTATTTTTATTTGTATCTTTTGTTCCAAATAATCATGCTTTTGTTCCTAGTAATAACGGTGTTAATTTTTGTTGATGTAGGAATTTACCAGTATGCTGTTGTGGTAATCGTGTTTGCATTTCTGGAAGTTGAATATCAGGATTTCTTATATTATAAGAATCCTTCCTTTGTCTATAGAATTCTTCAGGTGTTTCATTATCATTTGCAGGCATATTTGTTATTGCTTGGTTTTTAATTACATTTTCTTGTAATGCAGATGATGATGCTCTTTCTTTCTAAATAACGTTTATACTGGTGATTTTAACACATTTGGTATACTCTATCCTTTAGATTGGTTTGCTTGTTGTGTTTGTCCCTGTGGTTGACTTATACCGGTAACAAGTTCATTGGGTTGTTCATAAATCATTTCTACATCTTCTTGGATGTTTATTCAGGTAATCCTTTATTACTCATACTTGAGTAAACTATAGGTTTAGATATATTAGATGTCTCTCTAATAAAACTTCTAGATGGTTGATAATTGAATTGAACTACTTCTGGTACTGGTATTTCATCAGTATGCATTTGTTGGTAATTACTCCAATGATCATCATTTGTGGTGTCTATATAGTCTGGATTATGTGGTAAATAATGATTCAGTTTCGTTACTTGTGACTTGGAATATGGACTTGGTAAATCGAAGGTTGATATATTACTATCACTTCGTCCAGGTCTTGTTGTTATTTAAAAGGTACTTGCTTGTTCTTGTGCTTCTCTCAAATACTTCTTATTTAATTCTTTATTTTGTTTATTATACAGATCTTGAAAGTAGTCATCTTCATTATCACTTTCATTATTATTATCCTTATTGATTACTGGTTTAAGTTTGTTTTTCACATTTTCTACAATGTTGTTATCTAACGTTTTGAATTCAAATAATGGTGATCCTGTTTGCGGGTTATTTATAGCATTCTTTCTTATGGATTTTGGGCTTTCTTCTCATACCCATTCTGTTAGAAAGGTTAATTGTTTATGATTAGCTTTTGCTCAGAGTTTTTCATCCTTTTCAGTTTCAGCTACTGCTAATAGATGTTGTGTTATTGCCACTTTTTCAGGTAAAGATTTCTTTTTGAATTCTTCAGTAGACATTTTAAGTATTTCTTCAGCTTTATTTCGATATATTCTTTCTTGTTCTTCAATTTCATTTTTGTAATACATTTTACTTTCTTCATTTTGATCATTCCAATAGTTTATGAAATTGTAGACTCATTGTTTATCAGACATATGTATATACCTTCAGGTATTGTTCTAATATTTCTTATGATATCCACAAATCTTTTAGCTTCTCCAAATATCATGTTATTTACATTATTGAATCTCATTTCAATATCTGTAAGGTCTTTCACTAAATCTTCTATTTCATGCAGAAATTCTTCCGATTTATTATGCTCAATTTCTGCTGCTATTTTAGCTGTATTCCTTCGAATACTGCTATCATTCCTCCTAAAGTAGGTGTTTTAGGTGTTTTTGGAAGTGTTCGATTTATTTTTCCTTGTATTTTATTAGATAACTGATTAATGCGATATTGCATTTGTGCTAACTTTTCAGTTTGCATTTCTTTAAATTCTTTATCACGTTTTTTTATCATGATATTTTTCTTGATTTTCTAGTGTAAGTCTTTCCATTGTTTCTGTTAAGTAGGTTACGGAATCTGTAAATCCTACTGGTCCGGTTATAGGTGTTTCTTCACTATGTGTGATATCTTGAGGCATAAGCATATATTTTATTCCTTTCGTTGGATCCCATTTATCTAGGTCTTTCAACCTTTGTTGTATTGTTTTGTCTAGTTCTCTGTCCGATGTTATCATATCGCTAGCGTAATATCTTAATATTTTTATTTTATTGACTTGTTTCTTTAAGTCAAATTCTGTTTTTCTCGGTGTTTTGACTACTGCTTTACTAGCATACTGTATTATCTTTTAAATATCTTTTGTGGTAATTGTCCATTCATTATATGTGCGTGCACATCTTGTCCACTTCTGAATATTGTTGGTTTAATTGTGCGGCCATCTCTTAATGTGCGTTGTCTTGTCACATTATTTAAGTGGAATAGCTTGATTTCATTACCATATTTGCGAAGTACTTCTTTATATTCTTCTAGAGTTTTTCCAACTCCTGCTACAAAATAATGTTGAGTATCAAAACATATTTTCAATCTATCCATCATATCATTATTATTTTTATAATCTTTTTTATATCAGAATTCTTTTCGTATACTACTCCGTATTTCATTCAGTTCTTGGAGAGTTGTACCATAGCATCTACTAGACGCTAAATTTTCTAATAGTATTACTATATCAGTGTTCTTTGTTCTTTTAAGTATTTCCTTAAGGCTTTGTTTAACTTCATCCTTACTTCTATCTTTGGATGTTCCAATATGTAATACATAGTACTTGGATCCTATATTATATGCTTTTTGTATTTCTTCTGAAATATATTCTGTTTCCAGTTAATATTACTATTTGACTATATGAGTTTATCACTTACAGATAATTCCATTGATGCATGAATTACTATTTCTAGTTGTGCTAATTTATTACCTTCAATAATTCTTATGCCATTTTGCACATTAGCATTGCCAGTATATTATGCTAACCATTTAGTTATTATATCATTTTCTTTTTATATGGTTCTTTGTATTGCAGAAATGTTTAAATTAGGTTGCTACCAGTCTGTATTACTGCTCCAACTATTTCAAACCATTTGCCATTGCATGTTAGTTCAATGTGCTACTTATTCTTCATGCATTGCTCATAAAATATGTGTAGCACTTTATTATTAATATGAGCTTCACTAAGATGCTTATATGGTTCTCTTTTAGGTTCAGTAAACTTATAGTTCTGGTTTACTTCTTTATGTTTAGTATTTACACAGAAAGTATTAAGATTCTTTTTCTGAGAAGATTTTTTGTTAAAGTATTTGGCTAGTTGCGGGTTATAGGGTAAATATTTTGTGTCGTCCTGTCATTTATGCAAAATATTGACCTTTTCTTCTTGTAATTTTGGTTTATTTATAACATGGTTGTTATTTTTGGTGAATTTATTAACGTTGGGCACCTTTTCCTCTTGTTTGTCCTGATAGCCATATTGAGGCTCAGGAGCAGGTCAGTGAGAAATAGGCTCATTTAGTCCGTAAATTCCTTCATAACCAGAAAGGTTATAACGCCCTCTAGTCCTATAGAATAAGTTGCCATAACTGTTTGCTCGACTAATTAAGGTTCTTTGGTTTAATACAGGTTTTTTGTTAATTTTGATAATTTGGTTTTTAAAGTCTTTAGTGATACCCAGTTCTGATTGGGTTTTTAATACATCCATCTTTACATTAGGTGTGAAGCATTCATTAATTTTGAGATTAACTATCATTTTGCCTAGTATTTGTATATTGCTTCCAACTGCTTCTGCGGTTGCTGGTTTTTCTATTATGTTGTGTGCCTCTAATGCTTGTGCGTGGTTTATGCCCATGATTGTATTAGTACTTTCTTCATCTAACTTAAATTCCATAGGAATGTTGTTTACTAATGCTACAAAACAAAAGCTTTTTGCTCCTTTAGGTTTTCTTTTATTAATGCGAGTATTCGTTGGAAAATATAAATTTGAGAATTCATTAGCAGAGTATAGTTTGTTTTGAAGAGTAGGTCCTTTATTTAATTTGTTGTTATAATATGATTCTTTACATTTGTTGATGCTACATATATTTTTATGCTCAGAATATTTATAATGATTATACTCTGTGCTACAACCAGTGTAGTTATAAGAGAGTTGATCCTGAGTAGCATGCAGGCTCTCTTCTAAAAATATTGAGCTTCGTTTTCACTAACTTCTTGGATTGTTTCAAGGTTTGATGCTTCTTTATTATAGTCTTTAATGCTTGCAATGTAGGCTTGTTTAGCTTTGAGGTAGTCTTGATATCCTTGATATTCATTTAAGTCTTCATTGTTTATGGCTTCAGCTTTATATATTTGCCTATGTTTTCTTGGATTATTTCTGTATTTATTGAATTTGGGTTGTTGAGAGTGGTCTTGCCAGCCTCTTGTTTTTGAGCGTAGTGGATCATAGGATCATCTACTTCAAATTCTTTTCTGTAAGCGTAACAATCTTCTGTGTTATGCGAATATGTTTTACAGTTATTATAGAATTTAGATTTGTCTCTTCTAGGATATCTCCCTTGTCCAAATGTTGCTTGTTCAGGTTTGGAGTTTTTTTAAGAGCTTTATTCTTTTTTCTTTCAGATTTCTTGGCTCTTGCTACTAACATTCTTGTAAATGTATCTTCTTTTTCTTCTTTGGTATATTCTTTGGCTGTAGGTTTATTTTGAAATATTTCTTTAGTATAATCTGATTTTCTGCCTGGTTTTTCTTTATGGTATTTTCATTATGTTTTTCTTTCTTAGTCTTAGGTTTTCATCCTTTTTTCCCTTACTTGTAGAATTGGTTGAATTCTTTGAATTTTTCTTTATCTTGGCAATCTTTCATATAGTGGACTTTCTTTCCGCATAAAAAGCATTTTCCATTATAGATATTGAATACAATATATTCTCTGAGTTTTCCTTTAGCTTTTTTATCAGAGAATTGTATTTCTTTATTATAGAAGTATGTTATAGCTTTTTGTTTTCGTAGTGTTAATCTTATACTACTTTCTTTATAGTAGGTATATATGCATTTTAGTGCATTCCAAAAGCTTATTAATATTGATATTATTATCGAATAAATTCATCATGGCCTAATAGTTTTCTTCTGGACGTCTTTCTCCTGGTTGAGGTATCATTCCTTGTAAAAGTAATTGTAAACCTTGGTTATATTCTTGTGTATATCCTGTGTTATCTTTTTATTGATTATATAGATCATTATAAAGTTTTCATCTTCTCTTTGTACGATATTATATGTGGGTAAGAATCTTAGAGTTGTAAATTGTACTTGTAATTCTTTTACTATTCCGCTTGTGATATATATTTTATCCATATATAGTCTAACTGATGTTTGTTTAGATCTTCTTGGGTTTACTGTGTTATCATAATGAGCAGTAAATATGTCTTGTCCTGCTTTTGGATTAGCTCCTTCTAGTGTTGCATTGACTGTGAAGTTTAATGCTTTAGAGAAGTTGTTTGGGTTTAATAGCGCTGTTACTGGTGCATTGTTATTTTTATTCTAGTCTGATTCCCAATCTGCTGCTGGTACTCTGTCTCTATTATTGAAATCTCTTGGAAACCAATATACATATTCATTGATATGTCTCATTGTGTCTTGGTATGCATTTTTAATAAAGCATTGTGTAATTGTTTTTATGATGAGCTGTCTTGCAAAGAATACATTATATGCTCCATTATTATTGGTTGATATGTTTTGTTCAACTAAGGTGTATCCCATTGTTTTGTAGTTTCCTGTATAAAATCCAAATGTTAATAGTGCGATTAGTATATATGCTTGGATTTTCTTTTCATATTCAGTGCTCCATTTAAGCCAATTAGCTCCATTTATCATCTTTCCTCCCATCATATTGAGTAATTTAAGATTATTGAGTTCTGGATATTCTATTGTTGCTGCCATTTCTTATTTATTGAGTTATAATAGGTTTGATGTTTGCATATAGGCAATAGCATATATAATGGTTGATATTTGGTTGTCCTAATTTCAATCCTTTTCTAATAAGTTTTGGTCTTTGTAATATGTGTCCGTATTTAATATAAAAGAGTACGTCTTGTTTGTAAAAGCCTTTCTTCTTTAAGTCTCCATTATTTTTAAAGGTTTGTTTATCAAGTGCATTTAATGATTGTGCAATCTTGTTTGGTATATCTTTGGTTAATATTGGATATTCGTGTATTTGTTGTTCAAAGTATGCTCTAAATCCGTTATAGTAATATAGGTATTGTTGGGTTTGTTCTGGATGAAATGGATATTTGTATTTCCACTTTTTTACTTCAATGCGGGATAATTTCTTTATAGCGTTCATTCAATTTGTTTATATTTAGCTTCTGTTAACTTGGTTAATTCAGTTAAGTCTTGTTTATAGGCTTTGGCTATTTTTTCAATATATTCATTATCTTCTTCTTTTCATATAGTGTAGATAATATAGGCTTGTACTATATCTTTTGATGTAAATTTTCTATTATCAATTATAGGTTTTGATATAATTCTTCTTTGTATTGGTTCAATGGTTTATATTTAGGTTTATCTTCTTGTAATCTTCTTTGTAGGTCTTCAAGTATTTCGTCAGCAGTATTATATATTTCACTTGTAGATCTTTTGTCATTTTCACAGCTTATTAATTAAGTAGATGAAATTGTAGTATTTAGTTGTTGAGCTATTCTTTCTGCATGATCAAGATGATTATTGGCTATCTTGAGCTTCTTTTCTGATCTGTGTTTATAGTTTATGAATACTATTATTGCTATTGCAAATATAAGTAATGCTATAGATACTATGTCTTGGGTAATGACATTGGTATCGTTTACGTTGCTTTGTGTTATTGTAGCTGTTACTTCTGAGTTAATTGTAGTTGTTATTGTAGTAGTTACTGTATTATTCGTGAGTACTGTAGTGTATATAGGTGTATGTGATACTGTTATGAATATAGTTGTTGTAGGTATCGTGAGTGTTAGGAATTTACACTCATTTAGTTTCTACTTTGTTTAGTTCCTAGTAATTTATCAATTTCATGAGTATTAGATCCGAATTGATTATTTGCTAAGAAGTTATATCTTTGGTGATATGGTAAGTATATTACTCCAATTGGTCTCCTGTACATTGTTGTCTTCTTTTCTTTTTCCCAAATAGTCATTTGAATATGTTCATACTGTTGGTAATATTGTACCGTTTACAACTAATTCTTTAGTTATAGGGTCTCAGTAGATATGTGATGGTGTGTGTATATTATTATGAGTTGGGTAGTTTCTTTGTTTTTTGTTTAATTCTTCTTTTACAACAACAGTAATATGCAGTAGTTGATATAACTATAGATATGACTACAAGTATAATTATAACGGATACGATAAGTATTATAGTCTGGGTTTGATCAGGTGTTTGTATATCTTGAGTATCTTGAGTAGTGGTATTCATAGATTGATTAACAACAGCCAGTATTGAAATCTTGATTTCTGTATTGTCCGTAGATAGTTGAGGACTGTTTGTAAAGTCTCTTTTTATATCTTTGATGGTTGTACTCAATTATAAGAATAGTTATAATAGCTACAAATATTGTTTAGATTAGGGTAAATAGTAACATAGATGCTGGTGGATTTAATAAGTTACAATTGCAGTTAATAGTTGTCGATACTGTTTGATCTTCTGTCATATAGTGCAAAGATTACAAATAGTATTGTTCCAATTAATAATGTGATTGTTATGCCTAAAGCTAATTTAGTTTGGATTTCTGGTAGTGAGAAATATATTATTAATGCGATAATAGTGCCTATTGTAAATGAAACGATTGTTGCTATAATTGATGTAATGTGATCCTTGGTCATCAAACTTATACACGTGTAGTTGCGATATTAGTTCTTATTATAGTTTTTCTATCTTTTTTCTTGTTGATCTATTTTTGCTCGGTGAACTTCCTATATTAAACTTCTTTTATTTCGGATTACTTGTTTTAGTAAGGTGGTGGTAGTGGCGGTTGTTTGTTTTGAGCTTGGTTTCTAAAGCTGAGGTTCCTTGCTAAAGTTGTTAATTGATTCTGATCTAATTCTGGAATCAGGTTTGAGAATAGATTTTGTTAATATAGTAAATCTGAGGTATTTTGATATTGATATACTAGTTCTTTTTGAACTTGTAATACTAAAAGATTTGTGATCAGGTGTCTCTTATACGCTTGTTTTCTTTTTCTAAGTCTTCGTATACAACAGATTAGTGCTGTTAAAGTTATTGTTAATATTGTTAATATAGCAGCTAATATTCCAACAATAGTGGTGAGTTTATTATTGTTATGTTATTACTATATCTTCTGGTTGACTTGTTTGGCTTGATTGAATAGAGGTAGTAGTTGCAGTTTCTTTACTTGCTTTACTTGTAGTGATGCTTTCTGTAGGGGTTGTAGTAACTGTTGCTGGTACTGGTATAGTAATTACTATGACTTTTGCTTTAATTGAGTTCTTTGGTATTGGTGTTAGACTTATTATAATCCAGATGATAAATATTTTATAGACTGTGGTATATATTCTTATTTAGTTATTCTGTATTTTATTATGGTGTTGTAGCTTTTATTTGTTTTCGCCTTGTAGTGCACATCTTGCAGTATTAGTATTTTCCTTCGAAGAGTATAGTATTTCTCAAGGGTAGCTAGTCCTTAATATATACATAAGTATAAACCAACAAATTACTTTTCGCTTGTTCGAAGTATGTTTATGTTTATAATAATCAGTTTTTATTTAATAAATTCAACAGTGGTTACAGTTAAGTATACTGTTACAAGTATGAGAATATTTTCTTTAATATAAATATTATATAAATATTAAAAGTGTATGCTAGATTTTTACTTTGGTGCTTTGGAGTAGATTTTGATATGTCAGATGGTTCACTACTATTAAAGCAGTAATTATAGTGGTATACAATAAAGAGTCAAGACTATTGAAAGTAGAAATATTTCAATAGTATACATGTATTAAGGTATTATTCTGAATTTTAATTGTGGTCAACACATAGAATCGAATATCTAAAATCTACTGTTTAAATACTTTTCTAATTGCTATAAAATTCTGGATATAAAAACTTAACTTTTTTCGATCTAGCTAATTAATTTACTATACTAAAATATCAATTCTTTTCTGATTATTATTCTTCTTTATTTTTGCGTCTTGATTTTTATTATCTTTATCTGATTGTTGTTATCAGATCATTATGTGCGCGATCTTCTTTTTGTCTATCATGGATTAATTTCCAATCTTGCAGATTATTCGTTTGACAATTCAATTTCCTTACTGGTATCGGTGTTTCCAATTTTCATATACGATCTTCTGGTTAATTTGGATGTAATACCTTGTACACATTGATCACTTGTTGAGCCTAAATTCAGATTGAGTAGAGTTAGTTAAGGCGAGTTGATAAAGTAACTTGAAGGCTTGGTTGGTAATAAATATTTCATAAATTGGGTTACTATATATTGGAATAGTTGGTGGTAGTGGAATGTAGCTTGGATTATAAAGAGCAATTGAATATAAAAGATCAAGATAATTTGCATGAAGGTTCAGTTTGTTAAAAGATAAAGTATAGTTTTTCCTTTCTAAAAATTTGGTAGATAGTATAGCAGAAATATTAAAGGTACAATGATTTTGAATATAAAAGGTGTTAAAGTTGCATCCCAAGCAAGGTATACAGGTAATATCTGGTACAGGATATAGTTTTGTATGTTGGTAGTCAGAGTTTGGTAGCCAGTGTGTAATTGAAATAGTATTAGAATCTGAGTTAAACCTGCGGGCTTTACCAATAATAATATTGTTATCATGATATGTAATTAGCCAAGTATTAGATTTAGTAGTATAATGGCCAGTATTAAAAGCTAGAGAGGTAATTGCAAGTTTGACTGTATGGTTCGAGTAGTGTAATTAGCCAATATAGTATTTTCCAATACAGAAAACCATTTTGGCTATTTACTAGTTGGTAAATAATTTACTCTTGGTAAGATGTGTTGCCAAGCTAGAAGTATAGAATTGTCAGCTAAAGTTAGTTGTTCTATATACAGAATTTTTTTTTTACATAATTGTTGTTTGAATATTGAATAAAGTGATAATATCATTTAATAGTTTGTAGAAATGGTTAATAGTATGTGGTAATAAAAGGTTAGGATTAATAGTAATTGTAAGATTTAGATGTCTTAATAGTTGTATAATTTTGAAAGTCAAAGTATGTTTGTTGGGTCCGTCAATTATTGAATTAGGGTGTGCAAGAATATTAATAGTAGACCAGAGATTGTTTTGTAGTTGTTGTAGTCTAATATGTGTACTTGTACCAAGAAGACCTTGGTTATTAAGTCTAGTAAGAAAATTAGAAATGTGATGCTGAAGTTGGATATTCCAGATATTTTTGATACTATATATTTTATAGTTAAGCATAGTGCTATTAGGTGTTGTTCTAGGGAGTTTGGCTTTGTGTTTTGCAATTGTTAAATATTTGGACAGTATTTTGTTGCATATAGTTTGTGAAAGGACTATATTGTGAATGCGATATTCTAAAATAGGTACTAATACAGTATTAATGATATAAATAGCCTGTTTGTTAGTAATTTGTTTGGTTTGTAATATATTGGCCAAGCTAAAAATTTCTTGTAAGATTAATTTAGATTGTATGTTATACTTAAGATTTGCTGTGAACTAGCATTCTAGAAATTTAAAAGGCATATTTGGTGGCTGAGCAGAGATAGTAGAGTTTATAAAGGGTAATTGTAGTACATGTTTAGTATTAGATGTAAGTATAGATTTTTGTAGATTAACTTGTATTTGTACTATTGTATAAAGTAAAAGAATTCAGCTGTTTGTAAAATTTGTTGCAATTGTTAAAAAGATTGGGCAAGCCACAGAGTATTATTCATATATACTAGAACTGATGCTGAAATTTGCATCTTATGTGAGTTAGGTTGTAGTATATAAGATATTCAGGTAGTTGAGGTTGTATATTCTGAATAGGATATAGATATTTTGTGAATAAGAGGATCATAGTAGATGCACCAAAAGAGTGGTATAATTGTTTCTTCTTGATCTATTCCATCTTGTACAGGGTAAGGTAGTGTTAGTCCAAAGTTTGTTATGACTTGGTTAGAGTGATTAGTAAGAAGATCAGTAAGAATTTGAATAAGTTAAAATGGCATTTGGATTCTATAGAGTGCTTTAGTAAAAGGTCTAAGTTTACAGAATTATAAGCTTTGATAGTATCTATATTTTCTGTTTGTTGCATGTAGCATCCTCAATAAAGTTATTAAGTATATGAATAGGAATATTAGTACTAGGGTTCAGAATAGGCCAGGTCGAGCTGGGTTTTTCTAAATTTAAGCCCAAGCCCAAAGAAATTTTAAAACCCAAATGCATGCCTGGCCCATTTTAAAGTTACAGGTTTGGGCCGGGTCAGGTCACTTCAAATTGTAATCCAGCCCAGCCTAACCCAACCCAGTCCGGTAATAATATAAAGAAGTTGAATGCCCAGGTAACTTATTATACACTTTATACGTATTTTTTAGAATATAACATTTTACAAAAAATCGCTACAAAAGCTCTAAATAGCATAGCGGGCTTTTGTGATTGTGCAAGATCTGATTAACTAGTAGGTTTATACTAAAACGAAACCAAAGTAAAATATTTCAATATTTATTTAAATTTTAATAATTATAATAATTTATTACTTTGGTCTAATAGTTTTTTTATATATATAATCCAACCAGATTTAAAAAAGCATTGATATCTTAAATTTTAAATTTTAACGATCTATTAGATACCGATATGTGTATAAAGAGTTTTGTATCAAAATTAAATTGCTAACAATAAATAATAACAGATAACAAGAAAAATAATAATTAAATTAATAAACATACTATAAATAAATTAAAAGGAATAGTAAACAACTGCAAGTAAAAAGTCGCGAAACTCAAGCCTATCTTCCAATAGTTTCGACAAGTTTTTTAGCTTTACTTATAGATTTAGGATTACAGAAGTTGAACTCAGTTAAACAAATTAATTTATACAAACATTTGGATACCATATTGTATAGACAGAGCCCAAAACCAACAAATTCCCTTACAGTCGTCTGAACTGGCCTCAATAAACCCTCCTACTTCTCACAATCAATTTAGTAACCAAGAAAATAATAATTCTATAACCCAGATCTCTATACGCAAAATAGAAACCTGGCTTCCCAAATGGATCAAATATTCAACCCAGCCTTCTGACATTCTACATTATTCCTCAATCTAGGTGAGCCTTGGCCACTCTGGTTGGTTTAGGCTGCAGATAAGTATTTAAGTTTACTTTTATATATGTCTGAGTTCTTAGTCTTAGCAATAGATTTAAACAATGAAAATTTTTCCAGTCTTGTAAAAACTCTCCATTAAATCTAATAAAGATAAGAGCAAGGTCTCACCATTAACATTAAAAAAAAAAAAAAAAAAAAGTTGAACTCAGTTTTGACTTTCATCAATATTAAATCTACAGGCTTTGTCTAATGAATATAATCTAAAAGACTATCAATCTTAAGAACAAACTTGCTTACTAGAAATTTAACTACAAAAAAAACTACAGTATTTCTTTTGTTTTAGAGATTTTATATAGTCTAAGTTACAACTGAATTTAAAAAAAACATTCTTTTTATAATCATAGTTGACGCCCTTCTGGTCTTCTAGATCACAGTATTGAGCTTTTCTTTTTTCTGTGTGTTAAATATAGTGGTAAGTTCATTAGTTTGCTATATAGACATCTTGCGTGCTAAAAATAGATTCCTAGAATAAAGAAATGGCAATAAACGCTTCTTAGCTAAATTCTGAATTATCTAACCAATTACCAAATTATTTTAACGGTATGTTAAACAGAAGGTATACTTTTAGTTTTATTATGTTGTAACCTTTGCCAATTGGTATTCGTGGCTGCCAATTCGATTTTGTGACTGCAAAGCATTACGTCCTATATAACATTTATGCATGTCAATCATCCAATTAAAATTAAGCGACTCGACTATGTAATAAAGCTGTAAAAATGCGCAGGTTACACGACAATCCCGAAAATGCAACTACATCATTTTACTTTCATTCCTGGTACTGTTAAAATTTAATTACAAAGATATGCTATAGATCATTATATATATTATAACGAGCCCACGGGGGCCCACAGAACCATTTTCAGAACTCGCCCAAGACCGGGTATTTAATCAACCCGGTGTAAACCCAGCCCACTTATAAATGGAACAAAATATTGGACCCAGTTTTGACCCAAACCCTGCCCAACCTGCAAATCCGTGGGTTTAACCCAACCCATTCTGAACCCTAGTTAGTACTATTGCCAGGTAAAGCAATATAGTTATGAGGATTTAAGATTTTATGTTTTGTAAATATGCTATTGAGACGATTGGTGAGAAATTTAGTATAGACTTTTTTAATATGTTCAATGAGGCTGATAGATCAAGTATTGTGTAGGTTGCCATCAAATGTTTGTTTTTTAGAAATTGAAAAAATGTAACCATCTTTCTATTGTTTAGGAATATGTCCAGTATATAAGCATTTGTTAAAAAGATTAGTAATAGCTAATAGTGCATTAGGACCAATATGTTTTAGCATTTCATAGCTAATTCCAGATGGTCCACATGCCTTATTGTTAGGTAGTTGATTAATGGTACATGCTATTTCTTCTAATGTTATAGGATCAAGTGCAGTAAAGTACCATTGAGGGTTTACAGATTGTAGTGGTAAGTAGTCATTATACTATTGCTAGTTGAAGATTTCTTGGTTATAAGGCCAGTATGAAGTCCATTGTTGAAAGTGTTGTTGTATATGGCTCTTAATTTGTATAGGGTCTGTAATTAGATCATTGTTTGTTTTGATATTATCAAAGTAAACAGGATCTGTATGGCAGTTAAGAATGCTATTGATCATTTTGGCAGGATTAGTAAGAAGTCTATCACATCTGTTAGAGATAGTAGTATTGATGTGTTCTCTTAGAAATTTTGAATTTTCAAGATAACAAGCATTATATAGAGTTTTTCAGATCTGTTTTGTATCTAAGATCCATTGTACAAAGTATTGTTTGTTAGAGGGTGGGAGATTAATTTGAAGATTGTGTTTTTGGTTAATATATTGAATTTTGTTATTAAGATCAAATGGGGTAGGCAGGTTATTATGTATAAGGTTTTTAGTTTGATATATAATGCTGCCAATTGTTTTAAGATCATTATACAGCTCTGTTGCTTTGGGTGTAAATGTGTGATAAAAGTTGCGGACTATGAATTTTTTGTTAAAGATAATCTAAACTGCTGTCTGAATAATGCTAGTTTGAATTTGATGGCATAACTTTTCTAAAGAGCTATCAGTATAGGAGGTAGAGGGTATATTATAGGTACTAAGATTGCGATTGATTTGATTTGAGAATTCTTTCCAAGTTTCCTTGGTCATTGCTTTATAGTTAAAGACTCTGCATTTGCTTCTAGTTTTGTGTCGAAGTTTGTTAGATAGAGCAAAAGGAAAATCTATTGAAAAAGCAAGATTAAATAATCACTATTAGCAATACGTCATTATGGCATTATAGCTTTGTGGCATTACAACTTTGCAGATATACAAGTTTACATAAATATTATATAGACTACTATATTAAAATTATACATATTAATTTTTATATATTATTTAATGTAGAATTTTACAAAATCTATTTAAACTTATATAAAAATAAACTTATAAAAAAGTCTTATGTAAATATTATATATTTACGAATTTTATGTATTATAATTATGTACTTTTATAAGCTATTGTTACAGTACCAGAAGCCTTCTTTAATTCTGATAAAGTAACAATCACACGGCTTCTGAGATGCCTTACTTTGGGCATGAAGCAGTGTGCAAGAGAGAAGTATAGTTTCTTTTATATCTGTAAGAAACTATACACTTCTCCAAGGCAGTTCGGTATAAAACAACAAGAAATGATAGACAGTTTATTAATTTACAAGAGGGCTATTCCAAGAAGTCTGTTTCTTAGAAATCCCAAGGGTTTATTAATAATAAGAGAGGAGGATAATAATATAAAGATAAAGATAAAATACAATGTCTAGATCTATCTAAAACTAAGAGAAATAAGGTGGGTTTATATATCTATTGTGCTAAGTATCGCTAAGCGTCATTAAGTGTCACTAAGCGTGGTTAAGCGTCGCTAAGCGTCATTAAGTATCATTGCACATCAATTTAGCTTATCACTATTACAAAATACAGTTATTACAAAATTTCCTTATTAAGTTCTAATTTTCCAACTAATTTCTACCAAAATTAACTAAAACTTATTCTATAATATTTTCTCCCCTTTAAGAACGAACTTTGTGAGTTCTAATTTGGGGAAGGACTTGAGAAAGTTTGGCATCTGTTAACCTCGTAATTATTGTATAAGTAATATAGGTCGTTCGAGAGATGTTTTTTATAGGTCAAGTAGAGAAAAGTAACTTCATTTGTTTGGCACACTTCCATGTGTCTTGGGCTCTTCTTTCTCCTTGAGTTTTCTTAATTATAGATCAAATATCTTTATGAGAATTAGGATACTTGTCTATAAGGTTACCAAGATAACAATAAGCTTCGAGCAGCTTAGTTTGGTCTTGTCTGTTTCTAGTTCGAGTTTTAATTCGTTTGAGGATTTTCTGCAATTTCTCTTGATATGTTATTCCAGTATATGGAGGAATAGATGTCTGAGTTAGAGGTCCACAAGGTTGGATAATATCTTGTATAACCCTGCTTAATTTTTCAGGTAATGGAGCAGTGGTGACTTCTTATTGATTAGTAATTGGAACTGATAATGTTTCTTCTTATATGTCATCTAATTCCAAGTTCGGGTTTATTTCTTCTGTATCATTTACTTCTAGTAAGTTAATTTCTAATTGTTCTGTGTTTTCTCGAGTGTTTAGAAAATTATTTGAGTCTGGCTCAAGAAAAAAAGTAATTAAATTAGTGAGATCAATAGTCTGATTGGCATTATTATTATCATATAACCATACACATTGTAATGTAATTCACAATGCATTATTTTTGCCGACATCATCTTGTTTCTATGTCTGAAAAAGGTATTGGAGGGCTAACAAGGTTTGAGGTTGCAGTGTAGGGGTGGTCATTTTTGGGAAAATTCTGAAAGAGGTAGTTGTATAAATATATTTTGAGGATTTACGAGTTAAATTGTGTGTTTCATCCCTTTGTAAATCAAATTTCTTCTAGAAATTTCCAGGAGAATCAATAACAACTACTGGTTCCCATGTTTGTAGCTCATAATATTTAGCAAGACGATCACTATTTTAGTATTTTTGTAACATTTTTCCTTCTATTATTCGCAATTTATAAGTACCATTGTCTAATTTCTCATGGATAAGGAAAGGTCCAAATCTTTTGTCTTCAAATTTGGCTGAGCGAGAGGCTTCTAGTTCCTTTTTTTGTATCCACACTTTATCACCAATTTCAAATGTCTCTATTCGAGTATTGGCATCAAACCAGACTTTTTGTTTCTGCTGTGATCGTTCAGTATTTTGCCTGGTCTAATTTTGGTAATTTGGTAATTTCTCTATTAGATCATAAGCACGTTGGAGGATATTTCCTTGTAAGTCCATTTCATTATCAATCTCTGTGGGTTCTACTGGAAAAAGTGCTTCGATTGGTAAGGTAGCATATCTTCTATATATAAGTTGGAAGGGGTATATCCTGTGGTAGCATGTCTTTTTGCTCTATATGCTAAGAGAACAGCAGGTATATACAAATCCCAATCATCATCTCCTTTCACATTTGCAAGTGATTCACACAATGTTCTATTAAATCTTTCTACCATACCATTCGTCTGAGGGTAATAGGAAGAAAAGAATTTATGCTTGATAAGAAATTTCTCAAAGAGAATTCTAATTATTTCACCAATAAAATTGCGACCTTGGTCTAATAAGATAATTTTTGGAGTTTCATTTCTACAGATTATTTCTTCAAAGATAAACTGAGCAAGTATATTAGCACTAGCATCTGGGACAGCACGAGCTTCTGGCCATCATGTTAGGTATTCGGTAGCGACAATAATATATCGATTGTTTTGTTTAGTTATAGACAAAGGGCCTACAAGGTCAATTCCAACACGTTCGAAAGCTCTTCCTATTTGTATAGGGTGTAAAGGTTCTTTTCTATGACCTTTCTGTCTTCGTTGGCACTCCTCACAAGTCCTTACATATTCTTGTATATCTCTATACATTTGATCCCAATAATAACGGTTGAATATTTTATAATACATAGCGTCCGTTCCCAAATATCTAGCAGTGGGGTGCTTATGTATCATGTATAATACTGGTTCAACTTCTATCCATTTTATAACTCTAAGGGGTCTGTCTGGGTTTCTTTTATTCTTTTTATAGAGGAGGTGATGTCTAATTTCAAAATATTTAGCCTAGGTTATGAGTCGCTTCTGTTCCTAGTCAGTAAATCCATCTGGGAATTGGTCTGTGTACAAATAGTGGTAAAGATTATGATATTGGTCAAGATTCATATAATTTATTGGGTATAGTTGTCTGGGTCGGTAACTGTGAGAGGGCATTAACATTCGAATATATTCAGCCTGGTTTATGAATAATTCCAAAATTGTATAGTTGGAGCTTTAAGATTTATCTTCCAATTCTTCCTTTGGGTTCAGCAGTACGTAACTATTTCAATGCTGAGTGGTCTGTAACTAGGATGAATTTTGTAGCACCTAAATATTTATGAAAATGTTCTATAGCCCATACAACTGTAGCACATTCTAGTTCAATTGCTGCATAATTCATTTCTTCTTTTCGCAGACTTTTACTAGCATAGGCAATAGGGTGTTCTTTCCTATTTTTATCTAATTGGCTTAGTATAGCACCAAAACTATTGTAAGAGGCATCGGTAGCGAGTATAAATGTCTCTTTAAAGTTTGGGTATGCTAGTATGGGGGAAGTAATAAGTCTAGATTTTAACTCTTCAAAAGCTTTTTGTTGTTTGTCTTGCCAATAATATGGTTCATCTTTTTGCAGAAGAGAATTTAAAGGGTGAGCAATTTATGAAAAGTTTTGAATAAATTGACGATAGTATCCTTAAATTTCAAGAAAAGGAGCTGTAAGGTTTTTAGGAGGTTGAATCTGTTGGACAGCTTCTACTTTTTGAGGGTCAGGGGCGATACCCTTAGCAGAGATTAGGTGTCCAAGAAAAGGTAACTGGTGCATCCAGAAGGTACACTTTTCTATATTAAGTCTGAGTCCTGCTTGTTTAATTCTATTAAATACTCTTTTTAAATGGGTTAAATGTTCATCGAATATTCTAGAATAAACAATTATATCGTCTAAGTAAACAACTACAAATTTCTATACAATTCCTTTATATACACGATCCATTAGTTTTTGGAAGGTTGCAGGTGCATTGCAAAGACCAAAAGGCATTACATTAAATTCATAAATTTCGTATCGTGTAGTAAAGGCTGTTTTCTTTTTATTATAGGAGTCCATGGCAACTTGCCAATATCCACTCGCAAGATCGAGATTAGAGAACCAAGAGCATCCTGTAAGGGCATTAAGCATTTCATCAATGCGAGGTAGAGGGTAAGCATCCTTTTTAGTGACAGCATTTACTTTTCTGTAGTCTATACAGAATCGTAATTTGCCATTTTTCTTTCGTACTAGAACAACAGGTGAGGTCCATGGGCTATCAAAAAGTTGAATAAGCTTGTGTTCCAACATTCTTTGGATTTCTTCTTGTATAAATTCTTGTTCATTTGGAGGTACAGAATAAGGGCAAGAGCAAATAGAGTGTACATCCTCAGTATAAATTCGATGAGTCTCCAAATTGGTTCGTCCTAGCTCCATTATATCAGTTGCAAAGAGGTCTGCAAATTCTTCTAGTAATTGCCAAAAAGCTAGTCTTTGTTCCTTATTAAGTGGTCCAATATTTAAAGAGGTCTGAGTCGATAGAGTGTACTCTTCATGTTCAAGAGTAATAATATTTACAGGCCTGGGTATGAGGGTCTGGTCTGTGACAGGTAGTTTATGATCCTGCCTAGAATTCACTAAAAATTTTGATAGAGTATATCCAAGGCATTTGCCCGTTGGTGAGCATTTTGAGCTTCTTCTTGGAAAAAGCGTAGTAAAGCAGCATTGGTTGTTTCCAAGGTTTCAATTCTTGCTTGTAATTGTTTTATCAGTTGGTCTTGTTGTTGTACTTGTTGTTGGAGCTAGTAAAGCTGTGAATCATCATCTATTTCCTTAATAGTTTTTTTAGTAGGTGGAGAATAAATTTCTGGGTCTGGAAGTTTGCAATCATCACAGTATGCTGATTTGCATTCAATTCCTCTTGGTGTTTAACGAGTAAATATTCCTGGCAAAGGTCAACAGAAACTGTAAAGTTTCTTCAAAGTATGGCAAAAGCATACTTCTGGTTGTTGTTTGGTGGCTAAAATCAAAGGATTCATCTAGAATTGCTTGTAGAGGGTCAATATCATTTTCTGATAGTAGGTCTGATTCATCTTGAAAATAAGTTGCATTTCCATATAGCTCCAAGGTTGAGTTATACGGTCAGAAGTTAGAGGTTCTAAGGCCTGGGTGATAGTCTGGTCATTTTCATCCAAAAGGATCTTTGCAAGTCGTTAATCCTAGTCTGGTTCATTTCATATTGATGTCTGGCATTCTTTGTTGATTCAGTATAATGTTTAATCTGGGTCTAGAGGTTATAGTTAGGGTTATACTGAATATTTTGACTAGCCTTGTATGCGTAGAGATGCTCCAATTCACAAAACTATAATTCTTCTCGAAGACTATCCAATTGATACATTCTAGGTCTTGTATCCGCTTTATTACATACTTTGCAATTAACAAGCATTCCACATCCTTCACTTTGGGTGAAGAAATGGATACTTCTAGGATCTTCTCGGTCAAGAGCATAGTGAAAATCATTATAACATCCTGGATATACAAGTTTCTCTTCAAGAAGTTTAAGAACTTCAGGTTGGTTAGGAACTTTATATTGACAACAATAGTGAGTACGGCAAGGGCTATGGGTAGGTAGACGTCGACTATCAACTTGATCAAGAGTGCATCCACACTGATAAACCAAGTTTTGTCTTTTGCAAGTAGCAAGAGGACAATAGGTTTCAATATGTCCTAATGTACTGCATCTTCTGCAGATATTATTGGGGCAGTCCCTGTATAGATGGTTGGAGTCATTGCAAGTAGGACAGGTAGTACGCCTTGGGGCTTGTTTGGGGCATTTAATAGCAATATGGCCAAATTCCTGGCATCGATTACATTGGTTGGTATATCAATTTGCAAAGAGGTGGTCAGGAGAACCACAATTTCCACAGACATGCTATTTAGGGGTTTTTCTGTTTCTATAGCGAGAATGATAAGTAGTCCATTCATTTTCTTTTGGTGAGAAAGATTGGTCTGAGTCTTTTCGATCAAAAGCATAAGCTTCTCGAGGATATAAATATTCTGGTTCATAAAGGTCTAATTCATCTGGTGCAGTAACAGTGGGTTGACTAGGTAGAGGTTGGTTGCTTTCATAAGTATTAGGGATAGTGTGTTTCTTGTTTTCCTATTTAAAAGTATAACAACCATTTTTCCAATTATAATTTGCTTCCACTTTTTGGTTCCAGTCATTTTCTAAGAGAAGAGAATAAGAAGTAGTGTCTACTACTTCCACAGTAAGAGGGATGGTAATATGGTCAATTTTAACTAGTAGGTCTTTTATAATTCCTAAAGGTTGAGTGGAGGTTCCAACTGCAGGAATGATAAGAATATTAGAGGCTTTTTCAATAGTCAATCCACTGTCTTGTTATTAATTATGCTGATTAAAGCACCACTATTAATAATAGCTTGGTAGGGTTTATTCTGAAGAGAAATATTACATTTGACAGATGTAGTGTATGCAGGAGTCTGAACAAGATTGGTATTTTTAGCTTCTTCATATAAGTGAGTAGCCAAGGCACCTCAGATAGATAGATTATTGAGTAATGTTTCCTACTTGTTAGCAGTAAGGAAGGGTGTCTGAGTCTGATTTTGTGTAAGGTAATTAACACTTCGATAATAAGGAGAAGGAGATCGATTAGAGGAGTTTTGGTAAGGATAATAGTTAGCGTCATTTCGGCTTCTATAATTATTATCCCTAGATTGGCTTCTAAGGTGAGAATTATTATGACTGCGAGAATGGTCTCTATTATTATAATAGGGGTCAGAGGAATGACTATTTCGGTCCCTATTTTGGTTGTTATTCCTGTTCCGGTTATTGTTATTATTATTACAACGAGAATTGGATCCTTGTTGTTGGTCCTGTTTTCTACTATTACAATCACGAATAAAATGTTCAGTGCATCCATAATAAAAGCAAATAGAAGGTTCTTTCATGTGAGGGGTTTGGGCACGGTTGTCAGCATAATTAACAGAAGAGGTAGGTGTGGTCTGTGTCTGAGCTAATTTAATACTAAACTTAGCAATTTGGTCCATAAGTTGTTGAATAGCTTGGTTGGTATTGGTAGTAGGGGCAGTCATTAGTTTTTCTATTTCCCAGCAGAGTGCTACTTCAATAGCATTGGTCAAGTCGTTAGGTATGGCAGCTTGGACATTAACTGCATACTAGGACGTAAGCCTTGAATAAAAAGTTGTTTAGCAAAGTTAGCTAGAAAAATATCAGTTGGGTCCACTTTCTTTTGTAATATACGAAATCGGTTGATATATTCATCCACAGTTTCTGTGGGTCCTTGCTTAATATCAAAAAGCTGTTTTTGCCAGAGAGCCTTTTGCTTAGTAGTATAGAAATGTGCCTTAAAGAGATGCTGAAAACTTCAGTCCTGGGCACCATTCTTATTAAAAGAATTGGGTACTGGGTTTAAAGCAGTGTACAGTCTAGAGCAAAGCAACTCCTTTAAGATACACAGGAGCGAGTTGAAGTTTCCGTTTAGTACTCCAGTTATTAGCAGTAGTGGCTATTCTAAATTCCTTTAGCCAGTCAGCAGGGTCTTGGGTTCCATCATCATAAAAATCTGCAACAGTTATAAGAGTTTTTTCAGAGCCTTGACCAAGGGCAGTAGCAAGATCAGTTATGGCTTGTGCAGCAGCTCATAAAGCTAGATTACCCATTAGATTTTTTGGCTGGTTAGTAGATAAGATAGGGTTTAATTCTTCAACAAGTGGTTGTAAAATTATTTTCTCGAATTGTGGCGGGGAGTCAGTCTAACAATAGTAGCGTCTTGGTTAGGAGGAGATGGAAGAACAGTTGTGCGAGCAAAAGAGAAGGTTTGTTGTATATAGCGAAGAAAGCGATTTTGTGAAGGAGGAGTAGTTTCTCAAATATAATGATATGGAATTTCTGAGATAGGTGAAGAAGGTAACTCAAGTATTAGAGGGATTAGTATATAAGTATTAGTGGAAGAACCAATACCAGTGTCAGCTAATTGTTCAGTTCCTAAAGTAAATATAGATCTGGGTGGAGAAACGTTAAAGTTTAATTCAGTTCTTCCTAATTGATTTGGAAATCGAATAGAAGGTTTTTAGTCCTTAGTCGAGTTGGAGTAGGCGTAGAAAGTAAAAGGTCCTCTATATAAAGATCAAGTAGGGTAGCTTCAAAATTAAGAGGTAAGATAGGTGCAAGAGTATAGGGGGTATGTGCAAGAAGTAGTCCAGCAATAACTTCTTTTGGGTCTAAAAGGTCATTGTTATAGCGGCAACTAAAAACAATGTCTCGAGTAGTGGCTCTAGCAGTATTATAATCAGTAGCAGTAACTAAAACACATTAAGAGTCATTTGTCTTTTGTGAATATTATATGTTTCCCAAAATCGTCAAAAGGGACGGTATAAATTAGCAGCAGGATAACAGATGGTACAGGATAAATCAGGATGGTAGGCTTGTAAAACGTCTACTGTGAGTGGGGAAGGATGACTTGTTTCGTGTACTTCAATTTGTTCTAAGTATAGTTCATATGCTCTATTTATATAGAAAAGTCAGTTAACAAGTCTCAAGGAAACTAATAAAAGAATAATAAAATATCTCCAAAAATAAAAGTTAGTAGTAAGTTGTTAACAAAATTTTAATCTCCAAAATATAGTAAATAGTTAATATTCAAAGAAAATTTCAAGTAAGTAGTAAGAGAATAATAAGAGTGCGATTAAACAGCAAGAGAGTTAGTAACAGCCAAAAAAATAAAAATTTCTGCCAAGGTAATAATAAGATTTCCAAATTCTTTAATAATATTCAATAATTTAAATAGGTTTTTGCCAGAAGGCACCAAATGTTACAGTACTGGAAGCCTTCTTTCATTCTGATAAAGTAACAATCACACGGCTCCTGAGATCCCTTACTTTGGGCATGAAGCGGTGTGCAAGAGGAAGTATAGTTTTTTTTATGTCTGTAAGAAACTATACACTTCTCTAAGGCAGTTCGGTATAAACAACAAGAGATAATAGACAGTTTATTAATTTACAAGAGGGCTATTCCAAGGTGTTTGTTCTTTAGAAATCCCAAGAGTTTATTAATAATAAGAGAAGAGGATAATAATATAAAGATAAAGATAAAATACAATGTCTAGATCTATCTAAAACTAAGGGAAATAAGATGGGTTTATATATCTATTGAGCTAAGCATCGCTAAGCGTCATTAAGTTTCACTAAGCATCGTTAAGCATCGCTAAGCGTCATTGAGTATCATTGCACATTAATTTCGCTTATCACTATTACTAAATACAGTTATTACAAAATTTCCTTATTTAGTTCTAATTTTCCAACTAATTTCTACCAAAATTAACTAAAACTAATTCTATAACACT
Organism: Gigaspora rosea; assembly: GCA_003550325.1. Taxonomy (NCBI): domain Eukaryota; kingdom Fungi; phylum Glomeromycota; class Glomeromycetes; order Diversisporales; family Gigasporaceae; genus Gigaspora; species Gigaspora rosea. The sequence continues at coordinate 46,441 of QKWP01000521.1, read as the reverse complement.
ATAAATATCTAAATAAATTTTTTACATAAATTTTATATACTGATATTAATAAATTTATATATTATAACTATATAACTTTTATATATCATAAAATTTAAATAAAATTTTATAATGTTATATATCACAAAATTTAGATAAAAATTTTATATAAACATTATATATTAATAATTTGCATGTATATAATTATAAAACCTTTATATATTATAAAATATAAATAAATTTTTATATAAATTTTAAGAAAAAGAAATAGTTAATATCTCAAAATTTTACTAGGGTAACTCTGTTGTATTTTTAATTAAAAACACTCCTCTCACAATTTTACCCCTAATGCCAACTCCAATTCTAACTCTAACTTTAATTATACCTTTTATTTAATTCTAACATTTATTTATTTGATTACAGTCATCCCTCCATATAGTCACCCCCATATAGTCACTAACTCTATATAATCACTCTAGAATATTATACCGTTTTTTTAATAATTAATGTACCTCTATATAGTCACAATTATGCTATAATCACTAACACATTTTTTTAGAATTTGTTGGGCGATTTTAATAATAAAATTATCTCTTCACAATCACATTTATATTTTTGTATATTTGGTTGCCGATAGAGTGAACTAGAATGCACAATATTTATATATAAATACAGTGACGGCCATAAGTTTTGCATCATATAATTCATTAACTTTAAAAATTTATATTGCAGCAATTATAAGTGATAGAACAATGACTTTATATTTATTTTAATTCACAAAAGCTAGAGAATTTTTTAAAAAATCTGATGTCCGATTGTCATTGTACTGTACAGAGATAACAATACTGAAAATTCTGGTCATTTAGCATTAGACAGAAATGAAGATATTTTTTTGCCTCGGATATTACTGCAGTTCCAGAGTAGATATGTGTCATTTGTATGATATCCAAATTTTTTTGTATATAGTACTGCATATTTAACAGTTTGATTGCCTGGTAGAAAGGGTCAGCAAAAATTTTGTATACAGTATGCACAGTACTTATATTACCATATGTGGCACATCTCTATTCCAAAGTAATACTACCGAATTTTAAATTTTAAGTTCAAAAATTGTTATGCATATGCTCCCTGCATAAATAATTTGTATATAAGAGAAAATTTACCTTAAGTAAACCAATTCGGTCAAGTATGCTCTAATTTTAGTTTCCTTTCTGTAATATCTCTTTCTTATTGAAGTTATGTTATATTGTGATCCACATGAGTAAAACTCTAATTGCAAATAAACTTTCAAAGATCATAATAATTATAATTTAGAACCCATAACCAAGTCAAGGGAGATACAGTAGTATTTAGAACTCGATAAATCTAAAGAGAAGTAATTAGCATTGTTAATATCCAACTAGTACATAAGAAAAAAATATAATTTAAAATACTTATCGTTGCTCTTGAATGCATGTGATTTAACCTCAATAAATGAGAGAAAACCTGTAAATATTTAATTCGTTAATCCATTACGGCATATTTGTGGGATTAAAGAAAATTACTGGTAAGCAGATATAAAAGATGAGAAAGATAGAGAAAATGGGTTAGACATTATGTAGCTATAGATATGGGGTGTGATAGTTTAATAAAATTAAATAGAGATGACGATTGGTCACTAAGTGATTGCTTGATTGGTTTGAACATTTTTATGCATGATTAGTGATGTGCCATTTATATGATACAGTACATGAAAAATTTTAGCATACAGTACTAGAGTAGTAACTCAACTAAGTAAATCAAAATTATGTCAGCAATACTAGTATTTTACTATGATTAGATTTTAATCAGTGAATTTAAAATAATCGATTAAATATCATATTACATATATTTAATTAATAATAAGAAATTCTAATGAACCCGCCTTGATATTGCACTTATTTTTCTAATTTCTTTTAATTAAAAACTCTTCACCGAAGTCATCTCTAAAAAGTTACGCTCGATTTTTTGCAAAAATTCTATTAAAGTTTTGACTTGTATGTTTAAATTCTAATTTTTTTTTACATTTTATAAGATGAACATTAAAATTTATATGTTGGTAGAAAATCTGAAAGCGTAACTTTATTCTTCAATATTTAATAAGTTACTTGTGAAAATTTCAAAGTAATTCATTGGGTTTTCATTAAGTTGCATTGTTTTAAAGTAATCAATTTTAATAAATTAATATTGATATATCGATATCAGATATATAATTAAAATTGATTTTTGTGTAACATGAAAATATGCAATAGAACAAATTCTATAGTTTGCTCACATAATTTTGATTTACTTAGTTGAGTTACCACCCTAGTACAGTACGTACAGTACTTACAGTTCAGTATGTATATACTGTATATGGCACATTACTAAGCATGATCGATCACATGATCGATCAGAAGAATTGTCACTGATCATCATCTATAAAATTAAATTTAAAAAAAATTCGAGTTTTTATTGTTACCTCTATTAAATCACATTATTTTGTATTAATTATAATTTGTGCTTATATAGAGGTACCTTTATAAAGTCACACCTCTTTATAATCACTGTGTTAAGGAGTGCCCAACTGCGTGATTATATGGAGGAATAACTGTATTTAACACATTTTTATATTTTAAATTGTTACATAACTGTTAAATAAATATTATTTAAAAATTATATTTAATAAATTATGCTATGTAAGCCTACATTGGATTTATAAACTTACATATAATTTTTAAATACATAAGTTTACACAAAAACAACTTTGTGATGCATAATCTTTTGTAGACATAAAGCAAAAAATTTGGTGGCATTATGCAATTTGATAACACATGATCATCATATGCAATGCGATCTTAAGGCCAACATATTTTATTTAGGAATTGCATTATTTAGAAATACATAATCACGTTACAAGTTTTATATCTTACCCGGGTAATTAACTGGTTAATCTATTCGGATAGGTTTATCTGAGTAACAAATATCTTAACCGGATATCTGTTGTTACCCAGGTAGCCTTTACTTGGGTCCAACCCTTAATTATCTGGACTGAGCTTGTTCCGGCTGATGGTTCTACAATGCACATACCATGCTTAGCATCTTTCGATCTATTGACTTTATATCACCAGAAAGAATTTAATTATTTAATTAAATTAAATTGACCTAAGTCCTATAAGAAAAATGTACCCTATAGGCACGGGATGGAATCGGATTGGCATGAGTCATTTTGGCATGGGGCAAGGTCCGGATTTGTATGGATATGGCCTGAGTTGGTTCAGATTCGATAGACTGTGTGGGACTGTGTGCCCATGCCAATTGGACCGTAAATGGCTCAGGTTTTGCGCAGTTTACTAGCCGAATCAGCAGAGGATTTGGCATGGGTAATTAATATAAATTACATGCTACTATGATAACGATGTGGATTAACTATTAAAATATAAATTTACATAATTAATCAATATAAGATGAACAAGCTAAGGCCACACAAAGTTAATTTTTTATTTTATATTACATGAGTTTTAAAATTCCCGGTCGGTTGGGCAGAATTTTTTTTAATCTATTATAAATTAATAGCATTATATTGCATCTAAGGCCATATAAAGTTAATTTCATACTTTGTATAACATGGAATCAGAAAATTGGGGGTTAACAGTCAGATTTGCTATTGACCCTGTCGGATAATTTCGAAAAGCTAATGTCTTCATCGGATGAACCAGAATAATTTATAGGAAAAAATTAAATAACAAAAATAGAATAATTTGAACAATTGGGACTTAAAAAAAATTGCAAATCAAAAATTTATCTTTGCGTGGCCTAACTGCATATGAAGCAAAATTTTGTAAAGAATTTTTTTGTTAAGACATACAGGGAAGCTTCATTAGTGAAATCATGAGATATACTCTTTTTTTAAAAAAAATCCTTTACTAATCTTTCATTTTCTACAAAATGAGCATAATATACGTGCCATTTTATATGACGTGATATTACGTGCCACTTTTGCCACAATGTTCGTGCCATTTTTACCATACTATTCTATAAACCGTTCCTGTACATGCCACAAGATCTGTACCATTTCGACCATTCCCAACACCAACCTGTACCACAACCCATATCACTTTTCTTATAGTGAGCAGTAAGTTCTTTCTAAATTGGTGAAATTTAAAAATGACGTAATTAATTCAAAATCAACCTAAATTGCAAAATAACCAGCACTATCACGTTTTGTATGCAACTTAGAATGTGGTAAGCATGATATCATTATGCTAATTTTTTAAAAATCCTATTTTAGTAGGAGTAATAATTTTCATTTGTTCATTTTTTGAAAGAATTGTGATTTTTTCAATTTCTAATATGATTATTTCATTGTTACTTGTCATTTAAAACAAGAACATATTCAAATGTGCATTCCTACTATGACATTCTTTATCATTATAAATCTTTAATAGTAATTTTGAAATTTCGAACATTCAATTCCTGACTACGTGATATTATTTTTTACATGTTACACATGACTGTACTTGTCATGCGTGATATCACATGTCATGCAGTTATTCTTATAAATATGTTGATAGCGTTGATATGCAATAACTAACTTATTTACGGTTAGTTATGCATTTTTGGTAATCAATTTAAATACAATTTTTGCTTATCAATTAATAATTGTAGATTACCAAATAAAAAGTCAATAGTATTAATATTTTACTAAAAAAAGAAGCTCATAAAACGAGGCTTTTTTTTAATACGCTGTTACTATCCGTTGGGAAATATCAGACATGCGGTAGAGCTATCAGGATAGTGAACGATATTTAGAGTTAACAGCAGAGAAGTCTGGAGAGAGAATTATGAAGGAGTCAGAGTATTTTGGCGTAAAAGGAGTCGAATCAAGTGTAAGGGTTAAAAAGGGATGAATTGGTATATAATTAAACAAAGGGGTTATCTAACAATATCAATCGTTAATCAGCAGAAACAATTAAACAATACAGTAGTCAAATAAATCTATCTATAGTCTTAAATGTATTATTAATAAAACATTCAAATATCAGTAAGTCGATATGTATATTAGCAGCAGTGTAAAAATAATCAAACAATAAATAAAATAACTAATAAAACAAATAACAAAACAGCAGCATAATGCTAACAAGCAGTGTTGAGAATTTAATAATAAAATAAATATAAGAAGCCTTTGGCTTTGAAATGCCTACTAACTTATGTAGGGTCAAGGTTTATTATTAAGCAAAGGATCAGATCGATGTCTGAAGTCTTTATTGAAGACAGAATTTGGGCCTTTAAATACATGTTTTTTGATATATAAATTAATTACAGTACTCTATTCAAGAAAACTTTTATCTGCATCAACTTATTTTTAGAATCATTCAATTTTTTTCAACAGCAATCCCTTCATTAGTCACATTAATTTCAACCATACCTTTGCCTTATTTAAAAGTTCTGTCCATGAAGATGAAAATTTGAAACGTATCGGAAGATTCCTGAAAATATTTGAATGCCTTGAGGCATCCAAGATAGGTCAAATATTCAAGTGTCGCCATGAGACACGTACTGAAGACTTCTTATTCAAGCGCGTTGGTGTAAACGTAGGTCGGGTGGTAGCAGTCGATCCATCTTCCGATCAATTATCACATCTATAAAAGACTTCAATCCAATCTTTAGTATAATATCCCAATAAAGTAATAAGAAATGATATGTATACGTATAACAAAATAGGAAATAACAGAGATATGTATATAGTAACAAATAAAGATATAGTAAAGAATGTTCATATGTCAATCGGTCAACGATCAAATCGATGATCGGCATTTGCAGTTTAAGAGTTCAGAGTGATCGATGTAATTGGATCACGGGATACCGATAGGCTATCAAAAAAAAATTTTTTAATTTTTTAAGTGTAACAACGTTTTAGCTAGTTGTTATCAATTACAAATCGATACGCAATACTATATGAGTTAAGGTTGATTTGGTATTATCATAATACAATTGCTAGAATTCGAATTGTGATAACTTCTTGATCATAACTTGCTCATCAATATTTTAGTCTTAAAATTCTTGATCACGGATTGTATATCCAATCAAAAGCGTTAAAGCAAATCATATTGCTACATTAGTTTTAGTATACTGATCACACGGTTGATAGATCGGCATAAAACTACGAGCTACAAAAATTGCCGAGAAACTTAGTAATTATCAAATAAATCTGGACGGCAAAAATTCTGACCAAAATTTACGGCAATGGAATATTTTGTGGAATGTAATTTTTTATTAGTATTTGCTAATATATTCACAATTTTTTATTAATATCATGAATTTTTTTTATCTATTGCGGAGTTATTATTCTTGTTTTGCACTTGTTCTTGAACTTAAGACCATTATACAAAACTCGTAAAACATTTGATTTACTTTTTTTTAAGCTATTTTTTTCGCTCAAAACAGTGACATATATTAGGTAATCGAACAACAGAAGCAAATTCAGAAAATTTACGTTTCATGATTTTAAAAGAGTTGCGTTAACGATTAACAAATTCTTTCGTTCTCATCTTTGATAATCAGAGATTATCATTTAATCAGCCCAATAAAAAATCCTACGAAAAAAATGAAAAATGCCAAATATTAAGTGAATAGATATGCAAATTTGCATCGGGCCACCGATATTTACGTCTAAAAAGCACATTTTTACTATCGGCTGTTGTAGCATTGTAATTTCATTCTATGGATAATCGCATTATTATTATTATTTTTTTTAATGGTCATCATACTGAAGTACGGAATCACGATGGGCAGATGTTGTCCGGATATAGAAGAAAGTACTACACATGCTCGGTGAAGGTGCAACATGCGATCCTCTTAATATGCATTCACACCTTTGCTTCGCCTCATGCATAATACAATGATATGCAAGATTTTGCGGACGTACGACACTTATTTTGCCGTATAACCATACACTTCGTGAAATTTTCAATATCACTCCGTTCCTGGTATACACTTCGTGAATTTTCAATATCACTCCGTTCCTGGTATTCTGGCCCACCGTATAACCCTTCACTTCGTGATTTGCATCACTCCGTTCCTGGTATAACCCTACACTTCGTGATTTGCATCACTCCGTTCCTGGTATACACTTCGTGAAATTTTCAATATCACTCCGTTCCTGGTATACACTTCGTGAAATTTTCAATATCACTCCGTTCCTGGTATTCGTGAAATTTTCAATATCACTCCGTTCCTGGTATCGCTACGTGATATGCATCACTCCGTTCCTGGTACACTTCGTGATTTGCATCACTTCGTTCCTGGTATACACTTCTCAATATCACTCCGTTCCTGGTATACTTCGTGAAATTTTCAATATCACTCCGTTCCTGGTATAACCATCACTTCGTGAAATTTTCAATATCACTCCGTTCCTGGTATAACCCTTCACTTCGTGATTTGCATCACTCCGTTCCTGGTACTACGTGATATGCATCATTCCGTTCCTGGTATACACTTCGTGAAACTTTCAATATCACTCCGTTCCTGGTATACACTTCGTGATATATATCACTCTGTTCCTGGTATAAATAAACTCTATAAATATCACACCATTTAAAAAAACACCCTCGCACGCACTCAAAAATACTTTGTTTTTTTAAAAAAAGAATGAATATCCGATTAGACAATTTGCAAATCGGTTATAACCCTATAAAAAAAGTGGTCCGGGGTGTGGTACGGGTTGTGTCTGGAATCCACGGAATGGCACGGTCGGAGTGGTACGTATAGAGCTGTTGACGGAATATCACGGTAAAAAGTGGTACGGGGGAGGTGGCACGTTATGACACGTCATACGTAATGGCACCTTCATTTCACGGAATGATACGTGTCGAAGGTGGTACGTGTTGGCTCGTTTCACGAAGAGCGAAAGATCAATATACGATTTTTTTTAAAAAAATTGCGATATCTCATAATTTCACTAATGAAACTGCTCTGGGTGTCTTAACAAAAAAAATTCCTTGCAAAATTTTGATACATGAGCAGTTGTTAGTTTGTTTATATTGTATTGATTGTTGATATAAATTTATGTAATCTACTTGTATGTATATTTTTTTTTTTATCGCACGTTAATTCACGTTAATTACCTGGACAAATCCCGTGCCATTTGGACTAGTAAAGTGTTGCAAAACCCGAGCCATTGACGGTCCATTTTGTACGGGCATACGGTCCACCACGGGCCAAAAATACGTGCCAATTCAAGCCTCCTACGTACCAAATACGGATTTAATCCGTGCCACCAAAACCCGTGCCTTTACTCAGCCAACCCGTACCTTTACGGTCCATTTTTCTTATAGGGCAACCTCTATTTGGAATTCATTCGGTTTTGCAGTAACCAGTTATGACTGCATCACTAGCACTAGTTCGAACAGAACTTTACCTTTTTTGTATTCAAGATAGCATGAAAATAAACAAGTTTAAACTCACTAATAAATCATATCTTTTATACTCTTAAATTGATTGACAAAATATAAACTATTACACAGCCACAAAGTTTTATCAAAATTAACTGGTGGAAAAGTTCGAATAAAGATTCACACAAAACCTGATAAAACCTTGTATACACAAAGACAAGTATGGCTAAGTTATAAAAACTGGTTTGATACATATAACTTAGCTTAAATAAATAGTTATAAACGAGTGAAGTTAAATCATCATTTAGGTTATAACTAATCAGAGGCCAGTATTTGTACACACATTTCACTCTTCAGATAACCATCATTCCGTTCCTGGTATAGCATATCGTGATGCTTAAGTGCAGAAATTCACGTTTTGCTGCGTTTTGCATATTGTCTAATCATATAAGGTGGATGCACACTTGAGTAGGGCAGCTGGCGCAAGTGGCATATCACTGATGCAGTACTATAAATTTATAACATTGCATTAATGACGTGCTACTTGTGCCTTAAGGATTTTGTTGATAGCGATATATTCTTTTGCTCCATCATATATTACGTACTAGTATCTCAGAGTAGAGTAACGTGAATACCAAATCCGGTATTTTCATACACACACTAGCAGCAGCGCAGCACATTAACATGTAAATTATAGATTTTTAACACCTAACCAAATGCGAGCTGGCTATCATGACTAATCGGAGACTGATTACAAAAGTCACAAGGATTTGTTATCCAATCAGATCCCCTGGTACTTTATCGATAAATGTATTCAGTTATGCAACGTTTGCATAAATCTTTATCACAAAATTTTTTTTTATCCAAATGGATTCTACATACGTAACTATTTATTCTTTATTAAGAATTATTACGTATTTGATTAATTTATTTAGCGTTATAATAATCGTTTGCCTCTTAAAATTATAAATTCTCCAATGCAGAGTAAAAAATTATAAATAATTGAAATAATTTCTCTTTTTTTTTAAAAAAAAAAAAAACGAAAAAAAAAAAACCGAAAAAACATGGTTTTGGTTTATATCTTGCTAGCATTTCTTTTGTGTTATTATATCTTCAGATCAAATACTACACGTGGCCTTAAAAAACTCCCTTCTCCTCCGGGTAGCTTATTCTATTTTGGTTAGTATAAAATAATCAGGATTATCATTATGTACTGTATAATGATTTATTGGAAAATTTCGTCTACTCCTGCCATCCATTGCTCCAATAGCATATCCTAGTTTTTTTTCTATAATTTGAGCCAGAGTTAAAACTTAAGATATATGCGACATAAAAATTTATGATAACAAAAAATTTATTTCTATGTGGCTACTTATAAATGATGCCCAGTATTGTTTATAATGAGTGAAATAAAAACATTATTTAGGCAAATTACGTGACCTAAATTGCATTATATCTGTTGTATACGTATTTAAAAAAAAAAGTGTTTTTGTAGGTCATTTTTTCCAAATTGGAAATGAACCACATAAGAAGTAAGAAAAACCAAATAATAATAATATTATTATTATAATTGAATAACTAATTATTATATAATTATTAATAATTTTTAATCAAAAATAGATTTACAGAATGGGCGAGAAGCTTAGGAGATATTTATAGTGTACAATTGGGTCAACAAAATTGGATTATATTGACTAGTGATAAGATCGTTGGTGAACTTTTACAAAAGCGTAAGTTAATTTAAATTCTTATACTAACTTATTATATATTAACAGTTTAGTTAGTAATTGAATTAATTAAATTATTCTTGGGGGTTATTTGTTTTAATTATAGGTGGTGCAAAATATTCATCTCGTGTGGCAAGTCATTATACTTTTAAAGTAATGACCAAAGGAAAAAGTTATGCTGAAAACCCATATAATGAGAGATATAGAAAGATTAATCCTATTAGTAAGTACTTGAAAGTATTGATGTTTTCATGACATGAATTCCCATTGCCGATTTAAAATTATATTTTAAAAAATAGTGCACAGTGTTTTGGGTCAACGCAGTGTAAAGGAAAACTCTGATTTACTAGATGATGAATTTCGCAAACTCATGCAAAACCTTTGTCAAGCATCAGCAAAAACAAAAGATGGTTTTGATCCTAAATATTTTTTTCAACATACGGCTTTAAATATTATATCTCTTTTATGTTTAAACAAACGTACGGACAGTGTTGATGACCCATTTTATAGAGAATTTGAAAATTTAATGGGAACACATTTAGAACTCCGCAAAGTAACAAATAGATTATCGGAATTTTTTTCAATATTGAAATGGTTTCCAAACACTAAATTACTTAATGCAATGAAAGAGAATGCCGATAGCATTGAAGTTTTTTTTAGAAAAGTGGTCAAGGAAGTTATAGATGATAAAGAGAAGAAACCATGTATTATAAGAGAATTACTTCGCAAAAAGGATGAAGGAATCCTTGATGATCTAGATGTTGTTTTTCTAACTAATTCGATTTTTGCTGCTGGAACTGTAAATATTATTAAAAAGTTTTTTTTCAACATGACCTTAAATTATTAATACGTGTATTTAAAATTTTTAGAGTCCAGTTTCAGCAAGTTTAACATGGCTTACTGCTACGTTAGCTAATAATCCTCATGTTCAATCTAAAGCTCATCAAGAACTTGATCAAGTAATTGGTCAATTTCGTATACCTGAAGCTTCTGATGAACAAAATATTCCTTATATACGTGCTATAATTAAAGAAGGTCAAAGATATTGTGGTCCGCATCATTTTGGTATACCTCATGCCAATGAAGAAAATGACGAATATAACGGATATCATATTCCTGCAAATTCTGTGGTTGTTTTAAATCAATATGGAATTCATATGGATGAGAAAAGATATGAAAATCCAAAAGAATTTAAACCTGAGCGATTTTTAGGATTTACTGAAAGTAGCACAGCTTTAGCAAAAGGAAATTATGAAAATAGAGATCATTTTGGATTTGGAGCTGGAAGAAGGCTTTGCACTGGAATTCATATGGCATGTATAATATATGTTTTAAAATAATTATTTCATTAATTTTTTAATTTATTGTTATATCTTAAAAAAAATAGGCTGAGAGAGAACTTTTATTAGGAGTTTCTCGTCTTCTCTGGTGTTTTAAAATAGAAAATGCATTAGGTAAAGATGGTAAGCCAATACCAATTAATTTAGATAAAATACGCAATGGTCTTACTGTTTGGCCTGAAGATTATAAGGTCAGATTGATAAAAAGACATGATAATGTTGAAAAGGTTTTGTCCGGTCAGAGTCAATAGTTAAATTTTTTTTTCAAAGTTTATATTTAAATCTTCTAGTAAATAATAAATTTAATAAGCGATTTTGCTCAAAACTTTAAATAACTAGTTTCACCGTAAAGCTATTATTTATTGTCGAACTAGTTAGTAAAACTGTTTGATAAGAGTGTTAAAAATTGGAACTGATTAGTTGGAATTTCATTAGTTCAATTGAATCAGTGCAAGAATAAATGTTAACTAAAGAATGTTGTGGTGGATAAATGTTCTATATGGAAGTTGTGTGAATGTCATTTAAGATGAGAAATTGTGCTTGATGATTTATTGAAAGTAAAGCCCTACCAGAATTTCTTTAGCTACCTTAAAACAACAGGTGCGTGGTAGTATAGAAAGGAAATAGATGTTATATTATCCGTAATTTATAAGTGGGGGATATCTTAGATTATGCTTTAGTATTTCACTAATTATAAAATAATAAAATTTTGAATTTTAACACAAATATTTAAAAAAAATATCATTTATTATAAAATTCAACTATGGTGGTTTTGCACATAACATGTTTTTATTCCATGCTGGAGTTAGTATTTAGGTTTAGGATTTTTAGGGGCGCAGAGCATTTTTACTTAGAGCAGCGCATAATAATTAATTAGTTTTTGAGACAATATTGCATAGTGTAACGGTTGAATTGTGAGAGCGGTAAAACAATATAGACAATAGTGCCAATTTAAAGCTCCAACCGATTACGGGATGAGATATATAAATAGGTGAATCGGGGTAAGTTCAACACGAAGTTCAAAGGTAGGGTGTCCAGGATTATGCGAAAGCATAATATGCGCATAATTTACCAAATTTTCGCATCGCATATGCTTCGCATAATTCGACAAAAAAAAGCACTCAGATCACGTGGCTGAAATATGATTGGTTTGTTTAAATTCACTCGGAACTTAATTGTAAATTTGGGACAGAGTAAGATTTGTTCCGAAAAGTTCCGATGTAGAAAATGAATGAACCTAAATTACGAGCATGGTCGAAGTAAAAATTTCATAAGTGTCCGAAAAAATTCCGAAGAATAGAAACAATTATATATATAAAGTACATAATAAAAAATCGCATAATCGATCGCATAATCTCGCATCCATCGCATAATCAACCTCAGATCGCACGCATAATTTACCTCATCGCATCGCATAATCCTGGACACCCTATTCAAAGGTTACCAGGAGTCACGTGAACAATTTAAAAGAATTAATAAAACTAGTCACACGGAATTCGAGTTATAATAAGCAAATACGAAGTTACAAATCAACTCAGTCCGTCGAATTGAGTCTCACAAGGTTTATTAAGGTTACAAGTCGAATTCAAAAGATAAGTTTATCATTTTATTATTATATTTATTTTAGAATGAAACGTGGAACTGATTAATGACATCTATTGAATTTGAAGGGTTTATATACATTTTGTGGGGATAGAGTGTTTACACTCTATTTTGAATATGTACACTTTAATTTGAGCATATTCATTCTTTCTATGCATATACACTCGAATTTGAGCATATACACTTGGGGCGCAATTTGACAAGCCCATGCAATCACATATACGTGATATTTTGAACGTTTACACCCTTGCATGGGTTAAGCCACCAAGCCTCATTACGTTATTTGTTTACATGATAAAAAATATTTACAATATAAAACTAATATAAAAAAAATAAAAATATTTTGTCACATCTGCCTTCTCTTGTCATTGAGCTTTTGCTAAATGATCATTATTAATATTTTGCTAAATTCTTTTGGGGCTTAAAGTTTGAGTTTTGCTCACAAAATCATTAAGGTAGAAAGAACTTTCGCAGAAAGATCATATAGGGGCACCTTGTATTTCAATAATGTTTCTTTAGGATGGCAGTAGGGGTTAAGATGAGTATATCCACCAGGGTCAAAAATTCTAACGGGAGATCAGCTGGTTGGTAAGTATCGGAGCCATTGACTTACATAGTATTTTCCAGCATTACTAACATCCTTTCTTTCTTTGTTACCCATTTTATGCTTTTCGATTTCATTATTATTTTTCCTTTTTCTTTCATTATTATTATCCTTTTTGATTCTTACTACTAACTCTTTAATTGGACCTTTGATCTATATACTATTGTTTTTAACTTTTGGTTTTATACCAATGGAGTGAATGTCTATGTCCTGCTGCTAATTATCCTTTGGGCTTTCAAAGTCTTCTGCTTTAAAGTATTTGTTTTTCATAGGATTTGCATCAACCGATTTTTTATAATACTCGAATACTTTAGACTCATCTTTTTTATTTTCAAATTCATCTTGATAACAATATCTAATGCTGTACATTCCAGTAACATTTCCTATATCTACTGCTTTCTGGTCATAATCGAAAGTTTTATTTTTATTTACAATTCTGCTTCGATAATATTCTTTAACACTAAGGGGTTCTTTAGCAGGCTTTGTTCAGATCAATGTTTTTGCCTTGCTGATAGTCATCCAAAATTCGTCAACTCTTTTATTCCATTTTACACAAGCATGGCATAAGGCTTAGTGTTTGAAATTCAATTTTTAAATTAGTTGCTGGCTGCGACTAAATAAAAAAAATTAGTTGTGGATTATAAGAATTTATAAAAATTTAGTTGCGCATATAAGCATTTAATTAGAATTTATAAGTAAATTTTGCAAATTTATGTGCGAAATTTGCATATGCACATCAGATTTTGGTTGCGAAAATTTAAAATTTGTTGTAGTTCACAGACTCTGCAACCCAATTTCAGACACTCGTAAGGCTTCTCCTTCTTGAGGTGCTTTTATCTTGTATTTATTTTTATTGTCATCACTTTTAACTAATGTCTTACATTCACTTTTTTTTAGATTATCTTTATCTCTGACCTCTTCTTTCCGATCCAATTTCATTTCATTACAATTATCCACTTCAACCAACTCTTGATATTTCCTTTTTAATTTCCATGTTATTTTCGAATCTGTGTTTAATCATTTCAACTACGTAACTAGTCTCTGCAGCTTTAGCAGATTTCTGGTAGTGAATAACCCTTTCTTGTTTGTTTCTTTCTTCCTTATTCCTAATGCTACTCCCTTTTTGGTTATTAAATTAGTGTCATCATTTTTTTCCAATGCTTCTGGGTAGGGTTCCTCAAATTCAAATCAAATCAAATATTGGGTCAATTTGAATTTGATCAAATCAAATTGACTCTGATTTGAATTTGATTTAATTCAAATATTTGGATTTGAATTTGATTTGAATTTGAATTTTTAATAGTAATTTTCAAATCAAATCAAATATTTGTCAAATCAAATCAAATATTTGTCAAATCAAATCAAATTTGGCCAGATTTGAATTTGATCAAATCAAATATAGTCAAATTTGAATTTGAATTTGATCAAATATTTGATTCAAATATTGAAGATAAATTAAGCTACCAAGCCTTATTATATTATTTGTTTACATGATATAAAAATATTTACAATATAAAACTAATATAAAAAAATAAATAAAAATATTTTGTTACAATAGTTGGTAAAATACCATAAGTACATTTTAGTAAAAGTCAAAAATATTACCAAATCTAATTTAAAAATTTTTTTTGTACACTAGTATATAAAACAGGATATATTAATATCTTAAAAATATTTCTTGTCAAATTTTAGTACAAACTATAAACTTTTTTATAGTAATACAAATCGATAAAAATTTTTTAATTGATTAGTTGATAGATTATCTTATCCAACTAATCAATTAATCAATTTTATTCATCTAGTTGACAATCGATTAATCAACTAATTAATTAATTGTTTAGTTGACTAATCGATTAACCAACTAATCGATTGGCAAACTAATTGATTAGTTGAATAAATAATATAAAACTTGGTAAAAATATATGCAAAGTTCTACTGAAATAGCAGATTGATATTTTTATATGATTGGTTGATTAATTGACCAATTGTCTAGTCGATAAATCAATAAAATTCAAATTGATTTGTTGTCAACTTTACAACTAATTGATTAATTCAATTTTGTTTTATATCACTACTTTTAACTTCAAAGCTAAGCCTTACCCTATCCTTAAATCAGATAATTTTGATTTACAATTTATATGGGGCACGGTCAATTAAAAGGGGACTTGTTAGTTTTTGTGATAAGGGAGCTTCCAGAAATTAGCTAATTTTTGTTTACTATAAGCCTACCTCTATCCACCCACACCTGATACCTCAATTAGCCAATCAGATTTTATGATTATTAAAAAGTTAAATATAACATTTAATCGTAAATAACTTTTGATCTACTGGACCAAATTTTATGATTGAACTACCAAAATGATCCTCTCAATGAGAGGATTCTAGCGAGCCCAAAATTGGTAAAATCCAATCACAGGATTCTGTGACCAGAATAGATTTGGTTTACTATAAAAGTTCTATATAATTTAAAATAATTATAACCTTAATACAAATTTATTTTGATCTTAGGATCCTGTGATTAGATTTTAACGATTTTGGGCTTGCTAGAATCCTCTTATCAAAAGGATCATTTTGGTAGTAAAATCATCAAAATTTGCTTAGTAGATCATAAGTTATTAACAATTGAAAATTAATTTTTAATAGTTAATAACTTCTATCTACTTGGCCAATTTCGATAATTTTGCTACCAAAATGATCCTCTCGATGAGAGGATTCTAGAAAGCTAAAAATCATTAAAATCCAATCACAGGATCCTATGATCGAATAAATTTATTTTATTTTTTTTTTAAAGTGTCCGCCTTGGAACTGAGGAATTTTTTATTCAGGATATTTGGATCAGTGTTCCACTAAGAGCCACCTGCATTTGTTATATTGACAAGGATACAACTAGCCACACGTACAACTTTTGGTCATCTAATTTAAGTAGTCCGCCCAAAGGTTACCCCGCGGGTTCCACACTAGCTACCATACCTGCAACCCGACTAGGGGATTGCTTATTTAAACCCTCTGATCTCTGCTTCTCCTGCCAACCCATCCTGTATCACCAGAACAGGCCCGTTACATAAGCAGTCAGTTAGCCAGGTCCGGATGCTTATTTGTCGTCCTTAGGACCCATTTTAATTCTGTATCCTCAGTGGAAAACTTGGTAGAGCAGTCCCTGTTCCACCCAGGTAATACCTACACTTCGGTAACTTACGCATTCACCGAGGCGAACAACTTGCAGTCAGGGGATACCCAACTGCTACCATTACCTACTTCTGCCCTTATAAGGTTCGCTCCAACCCCGGTACCCACCATTACTTTCCTACCGGTCTTTCCCGATTTCCCAGACTTCCAATCCAGTTGGCCCAGAAGGGTTAATCTACCCGGTATTAGGTGCCATTATGGTTTTTCTCCCCTTGGTTCCCAATTCCTCAACATGGGTCCTTTTCTTTCGGTGCGACTCTGGCAGCCAGGTTGGTAAACCTTGTCCCCAAGGACAACGTCTGGTACTTCAGCTCCGGTCCAATATTCCGGTTTCGGTAGCACTGTCGAAGATCTTTGCTACCTCCTTACTCGGGTCTTGCCAAATGGGTTTCTGTTTTCTGGTTCCTTGGATTTGTCTGTGTCACGGGACACAACTTCGCCCAAAAGCTCCCATTCGTGATAGTAACCAAGGACTACAGGTAATGTATCCAACCGATCGACAGGAAACAGTTACCGGAACACAGGTCTATTTTTTCAAAGCGTCGTCAGTGGGATTTGAACCCTAGACCTGCTACTTGGGGGTGACAACTTACCAACTTCTTTAAGTCACCACACCCTTTGAAATAAATTTGTATTACTATAAATAGATTATAATTATTTAATAAATTATAGAACTTTTATAGTAACACAAATCTATTCCGATTACAGGAATTTTGGATTCACTAGAATCCTCTCATTGAGAGGATCATTTTAGTAGTTGAATCATCAAATTTGGTCCAGTAAATCAAAGGTTATTAATTATTAAATATTATAAATAAATATTTAATTTTGGTCAAAAATAATTTTGCAACTTTGGCCAGAATTATGAAATTTTGACTGGAAATACACCTGATACTTCAGCTGACCCACCCACCCACCCAGAAATTAGCTGATTTCTCGAAGCTCCCTAACATGTAGTATTTGAATTAATAGTTGTAATTTCTATCTAATTTAATGCAAAATTCGTTCAAAACTAGCAATTGCTATATTGTATAATTTACTGCAAAAAAAAAAATTATGTATATTTATATATATGTCAATACTTGATATCATGACACTCAGTATTTGGTTGATTTATTCAAGTTGATATGCAGTTAATAGATAGAAAAGATGGCTAAGTAGTGATTCCAAGCTTATAGTCAAGATCAAAGCCATGTTAGCCAGTACAGGGTTCAGGCTAATGATGTGCCATTAATATGATGACCAAATTTTTTTAGCATATAGTACATATAGTACGTATATTACAGTACATATTGTAACTATTATTTGGAAAAGAGGAATTTTTTAACTGATTTAACTTTAATAGTTACAAGAAATTATATAGCTTAGGTTTTAAAGGAATTTATGACAATAAAAAAAATTGTTGAAACAGATATGAATAAGAATTGGACAAGAAAATATGTATTAAGATACTACAGAAAGTAATATAGGAATTTACTATTAAAAAAAATAGAAACAAATCTTTATAACAAACTAACTATAGAGAAAAGACTTTTCGATTAAAAAATAAGAAAAAGGGCTCTTTAGCACAACTTAAGCTTACTTATTTTGTTTTTATTTTAAAAATTGAAGAGAAGATTCTGCTTTATTAAACTCAAAAATATGGGTGCTTATATACATTTAGGTTTATAATACTAAACATTTAATGAGTTAGCATGTTAATCATGCAATTTGCCATCTAATATACTATGAAAATATTAATTTTAAGCCCATTACATTGAACAAGTTATCTCAAAGCCATAATATTTCCCAGGCTTTGCATGTTTGACATGATAGTACATTGAGCATGCTATAATGCTAAGTTAAACGAGTGGCAACCAATTAAACAACAATTACTTCACCAATAAAATATTTTATTAACAATTATTTACTGACAAGTTCATTTTACTAACAGTTTATTTTACCGAAGCTCATTTCATTAACAAAGTAATTCTGGTTATTGTCATTAGAGTCAGAGTAAAATTAGGTAGAATTAGTGCCAAAGTTAGTGTGCTTTTTAAAAAATTAACTTGTTAATGAAATGAACTTTGGTGAAGTAACTGTTAGTAAAATGAACTTGTCAGTAAGTATTTGTCAGTTAAATGTTATATTGCTAGAGTAATTGTTGGCAATATAATACGAACCCGGTTAAACAGATAGAAATTGCTACACAAACAGGTTTCTTTGATAAAAAAATCAAAATTTCTAATGTCACAAATTGTGATTTGTAACATACTTTTCCACCTAACTTCCAACTTTTTACTATAGATTATTTTAGTTTGAAAGCAAATCAAAATCTTCTCTAGGACCAAAGACCCTAGTTCTATTCTATAATAATAAGTATGTGGTGATTCTTTTTGTTGTTCTCTAATTTTGACCTGGTTTTTCTAATTTATTTTTTTGTTTATTTCTAAGGTATATGGGGTGTCCCCAATTAAAACAGCCCATATTTACATTTTTTTGAAAAATGAGTTTTCGTTAGATTCATATAAATTTTGACATAATTGACTTTTTTTAATTATAAATGAAAGTCGATTGTTATAATAAAAAATCAAGATAATTTAAAAAGAAAATTACATGAGGCTGTGTAGAGCCAATACATCACGAGATTATCTGATAGTCACCTGCCAACTTTAACCAATCAACATCGTGAAATTTGATTAATCCCAGATCAGTCCGAAAATCAAAACAAGTGATTAAACTATCTCAAAATAAAATATATGTAAATATGGGCTGTTTTAATTGGGGACATCCCATATGATTGGGGGGTTCTTTTTTGTTCTAGTTTTATATTCTCAAATTTGCCTCAAAATATATTCTACTTTTTACTCTACTTTTGGCAAGATTTTACAAGACTTTTACCTATGCTCATATTATTCTAGAAACAGGATTCAAGATTGCATTTTCTATTAAAATATCTTCTGTTAAGATAACAATTACTAACTATAAATACTCTAGTCATGTAATCTAATTTAACAGACTTGTGACAACAACTGGATTTCTTATTCTTATCTATTTTAACTTCTATTCTGTTGTGAAAACAGTCTTTAGCATTAACTATTCCTTTGATAAGTTTTATTTTTGTAGGTACATTTATTTCACTATAACTTTTTGAAATTGTTAATTTTTCTCATCTATTCTTTACAGACACAATTCAAAGTATCTTCTTCCAAAGGTAATTTGAATTTATCATTATTATTCTCTTCATTTCTCCTATTATTATTCTCAAATAATGTCTTGCAATCATTTTCATCTAGAGCTTTGCTATCTATAATTTTCTCTTCTGGGTTCACTTTCTCTAATTTTTTCAACTTTCTTTTGCTATCTATTTTAACAATCTTTTGATAATTCTATAGAGTTTCTTTTCCAATGTTGATATTATTTTTTAAGACTAAATTCAAAAGTTTAATTCATGTGATCCATCTTAGCAGTTTGTTCAACAACTTGATTTTATCTATAATTTTGTTACCCTTGGTGGCATCAATTTTTTCATCTTTTTGACTTTAATTTTTGCTTCTCAAACTGTATTACCAGACTATTCATAAACTTTAAATTTTTTATATTCATCCTTGACTCTGATTCTCATTTCAGTGCATCTTTCCTATCTGCTGATTTATTCTAATAGATGAATGCTTCATAATTGTCCTTTTATCTTTGTTTTATTTTGATAATAGTATTCAAGTTTGCTTATTTCTTAGGTATGACCTAAGTCATTTTCTCTATTAATAATTTTTAGAGAACCATTACTTTCAGGTTCAGGGTTTTCAAATCTGGTAGCTACTTCAAGGCTCAAAACAAATAGTAAGTTTTGTTCAAGACTATCTTAGGCTTTAATTCAATGCTATTTTCTTTTAGGTCTTTATTATTGTTTACTAAAATTTTGCTATTGCCTTCTTTTTGTAATTTAGTAATATAATACAATTCAAAACCTTGGAATTTAGCTAGTTTTTCTTTGAAACTGGAGTTTACTATACAGATCTCTTTATTGGATATTTTAATAAACAAAAGTGGGTATATGATTTTTTTTTCTTTATTGATATTGACTTTTATTATATTCTCTATTACTTTTAGTATAAAATCTAGGACTTTAGGAACCTGATTATTATTGAAGCTATCTGGAAAAGTTTCATTTATTATTTCTTGAAAGTCTTTAAGTTGTTTTAAGTTAAGTGTTGTAAGCAGTATACCGCACTTTTGGGCTAAAAAGTTTTATATCTAGATATTTAAAGATAGGATGACTTGTTTTTTGACAATAGAAATATAGTTTTTTATTAGTAGACTAAGAAGTTATATTTTTTTAAGTTTGTTTTGGTATGTACAATTTTGTTTGGTAACTTGGAAAAATTGTTGCTATAGGTACTAGAAATGGATAATAGAAGTCAAAAAAAAAGTTTCTCAGTATACCTGGGTTCTGAATAGATATAGGAAGAATGTAGCTTGCAATTGTTGAATAAGTTGCACAAGTTGATAACTAAGATTAGATAAAAGTGTATGTAGATAGTTTTTAGGCATTATAAGAATTACAAAATACTAAGGTTATACATGAGCAAATATGGTTTTTACTATATAATTTGACATAAATTTTTAATTACTCAAGGTAACAATAGAATTTTTCAAAATATAATTTAAAATAAAAGAAATTATTGAAACAAATACGAATGAGAATTGGACAAGGAAATACATATCAAGACACTATGTAAAGTAGTATGGGAATTTACTATTAAAAGTAGAGTAACATAAATTATTTTTAATAGTGATCATGTTGTGATTATATGAAATCAGGTGATTGACCAATTATGATTGTAAAAAATATAGATTCAACCAATTAGAATGAATTTATTTTGTATAACTACAAAAAATTTGAGCCAACTTCAAAAAACTTTATAATATATAGGTATAATTTTTTCAAATAATTTATTTATTAAATTTTATAATTTTTTCAAATACTTTATTTATTAAATTTTACAATTATAAAAAAGTATTTTGTACTATATATTATAAAATATTTGGCTAAATTAATAACAACTGTAAAAAGTTTTATTTGTAGCACATTTTCATTTTTTATATAAATCTTAATATACTGCTAAAATTATATGATAAATAATCTATATTCACTCTACCCTTAAAGGATATAGAAATAAAATTTTTATAACAAAGTAGCAATAAAGAAAAAACTTTTTGATTAAAAAATAGAAAAAAAGAACTCTTTAGCACAATCTAAGTTTACTTCTTTTTGTTTTTATTTTAAAAATTATGAAAAACTTCACCAAAAACTTTTTCAAGCCATGATATATGGAAATAATTTATTTTACCTTGTCAAAAATCCTTATTTTTGAAACTTTCTCTATGAATTAAATTGTTATTACCATCCTCCTTCTCAAAGTATAGTTAAAGACCTCTTCTAACCAAGATGTTCTCTGATCATACTCTGGAAAAATTAAATACTTTTCCTACTTTTACGGATCTTATAATTTCTCTTAATAGATGGACAAATAATTTTGGTAATTCAATTTATAGATTTATGGCTTTTAAACAACAACAAGAGTTTGTGTTGAATATTATTGTCATAGCGATAGTCAATACCCCTGTATTTGAATTGCTAGGATTGGGTATGATCACAGGTTACCCAATTGTGACTGGGTAACATAAATAGCATGATCTGTTGATGCATGAATTTAATTAAAAGCTTATTTGTAAGTGTTGCATAATGCATGTAACCGGGTAATCTAGTACCCGGATTAATAATCTATAATAAAAGCGCAACGATCCAAAGGGAAAGTTTCAAGAGAAAGAAGTTCATAGTTAAGTAAATAATTAAAAACATACATGTTCTTAGTGATAAACCAACTCTCCTTTTGAGCATAAGGTGGCAGTGCCTGGTACGATACACTAGTGCCAAAGCGAGTGCTCTGACTAAGTGGATTTAGACCAAAACCCCATAGTTGTGATTCGTCACGACAAACAAGGACCTGGGTAAGGGAACAACTCTACTCGCTGAATACGTCGAAGTCGCACTGAGTGAAGGTCCAAAAGAGTTCGTAGTTGTTGAATTGGCTGTGATCAGTGAAGTACAGTGCCCGGCGGCAATTGTGTGTAATCAACAGGTACATTGTGAAGTGAACGTTTAATTAAAGTGGTACGAACATTAAAGGAGAAGGACATTGTTAGTAAAAGGCTTGGTGATCAAGCGAAAATAATAAAAAAAAATTGAATGTTACCTGAGCAGTGAAATCGAAGAGAATGAAAGGTGAAATTTATTTGATGTCGTTAGCTAATAATTTGATCAAGTTAGCGGTTGAAGTGGTGAAGCATTTGAAGAAACAGCAAGTTAGCTGTAAATGCTACAGACCTCGACTGTGTTACGTTTGTCGACGTCAAGGGCATTTAGCCCGTTCTTGCCCAGATCAAGCGAAGTATGAGCGTCAGGAACACAGTATGGACGTACGATTTATGAAGACCGTTGATTCCAAAGGTGGTAATTATGAAAACAGACGTCGAATCAGAAAGAGTGATAGAGGAAAGATCAGTAATGAGACAGTTAAGAATAAATCAATGCAAATGAAAAGTGGAACCATACCTGTGAAGACCATAGGAGGAAATGTTGAAGCAGTCGAGCCAAAAAATGGTGGAGTTAAAAAGAATGTACGTAAAACGTTCATTTATCATCAAAAATCCTCCAACATGAGTAATCCTGATGGAATCGGTGGTAAAATGCAAAGGCATAAAGCATTCGATTATTATCGAAAACCCACTGATATGGTTGATTGTGATGTAATAAACACTTATGTTGATTGTTATCCAAGTGGAGTTGAAACTGAGAAGGTCGATCAAGTGCATATTGATCGTCAAATGTTTTTCAGTTCAGATAACTCTGATGAAACATGTAATAGAAATGAACCGATAGTAGTGATGGAAGTACCATTGGGCGAAGTTTTGAAAATAGATGCCATGATGAAGGGTTTATTAGAGTCGCTGACGAAAGATGAGTGTGACATTAAAGGTATAAACGATGATGAGGTGATCAAGGTACACGAAGATGATAATGATAAAAGGAATATGATGGTTAATTCGATAAGTATGGATGAAATATTGAAGGATGATGTAAAACTTAATGACATACCCGAAGTGAATAGTAGAATAAATTCGATCAAAGATGTTGGTGAAACGTCCAACGATGAAGATGGGATGAAATACGACCTTGAAATGAAAATAGAGAATGATGACTATAATGAAAATGTAAAAACTGTTATTGAGGTCAAAACAGAGAATGAGCCCATGACTGCGAATGATGAAATGATAATGAGAAAGGGAACAAGATATGCGAAGTTGATCGGATACAATCATAACATTAAACGTGGATGGAATCGATCAAAAGTGAAAATCTGATAATGATTTAAATTCTGAACGGATATTGAACGTTCTGGATGAAACTAGAAAAAGAGGATTCTACAATCGTATCTACTTGGATTATATGATCGGTTGTGATGGTGTGGAGCATGCGATATTCAGAAATCAAATCGACAGGCGTTTAGGTTTGAAGGTATCATGACGAAGTACATTGGAATTACTAAAAAAAAAGTTTTTTTAGTATTTGCGTATATATGGTCGCAGAACAATGCATTAGTATAGTTATAGTTTTAGATATTTAATAATTAGAGTAGAAATAAGTAATTATGTATTAATTTTGCAAAAGGTTGGAACTTTAGGACGAAGTTCAGGAGGTCTAGCTCCTGTTATGGCAATAGTCAACACCTCTGCATTTGGATTGCTAGGATTGGGTACAATCACGGGTTACCCGATCGTGACTGGGTAACATAAATGGCATGATCCGTTGATGCATGAATTTAATTAAAAGCTTATTTGTAAGTGTTGCATAATGTGTGTAACCAGGTAATTTAGTACCCGGATTGATAATCTATAATAAAAGCACAACAATCCAAAGGGAAAGTTGCAAGAGGAAGAAGTTCATAGTTAAGTAAATAATTAAAAACATACACGTTCTTAGTGATAAACTGACTCTCCTTTTGAGCATTAGGTGGCAGTGCCTAGTACGATACACCAGTGCCAAAGCGAGTGCTCTGACTAAATGGATTTAGACCAAAAACCCCATAATTGTGATTTGTCACGACAATTATAGGTTTATCTACATATCATCACATAGCAGAATTTCTTAAAAACAAACTACTAGAAATTTTATTTACAAATAGCATTCAAATGCCATCTGTTATTGTTTGCATCACAGACAACACTGCGAATATGAACAAAATGAAAAGATTAATTAATGTAAATATATGGATATTGTATCAAACTATTATAGCTTATGCTGCAACAAGTTGCAGTATAGCTATAATAGTTTTGATTTTATATATATATTAATTTATAAAACTAACACATATTATAAAATTTTAGGATATACCCTAATATTATACCTATTTGTTGCTGCTTGCAGGTTTTTAACTTAATTGCTAAAGGTATCACTTGCTTATCTGGTACTATTTTAGTATGTAAAAATAACCAAAAGCTTGTAAATTTCTTTAATTTGACACATATCTGGAATAGGGAATTAAGGAACTAGCAAAAAGAGCACAATATCAAACACTTCCTATCTATGTTCTGTGAAACTAGGTGTATTCACTTGCTAAAGTTTGTATAGGAGTATCAATCTATGAACAAGGTTTCCAGTACTGCTTCTCATTAAGTGAAAATCTGAATCTTAGATATCCAAAGATTGAGAATACTGCTATCAAAAATATTATCTATAACAAATATCATTTTGCTACTAATAATGTACTAGCAAAGGTATTAAAGCCAGTTGTCAATGCTATTGGTAGGCTAGAATCAAGTGATTCTATGCTTGCTGATGTTTTTAAAGAGCTTGTTAATATCTATCAACAAATATCTCAATTTGAGGTTCCTATTGATAATTTTAAAACCCATGCTCATGCTATTATAAGCCAATGTGCAAAAGGGTTTGACTTCAATATATACTTTATTGCACTTTTTTTTTCACTAACCTCAAAACAATTGGCTATATCTAAAAAAATGGATAGTGATAAAATTAAAATTATTTGCGCCTCACTTGAAATAGCTAAAGTATGGGGCTTTAGCAAAAGAGATACGGGTCTTTTATATAAAGAATTGATTAATTACAAAAATAATAACCCCCATTTGATATATCTCCTCCTAGTCCTTTACAGTTTTTATGATCATTCTGGGCTGATTCTACTAGAAATGTGCCTCATTTGCATCTTTTTGCGATGAAAGTCCTTGCTATTTTTTTCACAGTGCAAGCTATGAACGACTTTTCTCAATGCTGGGTCTGGTTAAATCAAAGATAAGAAATCAATTATTACCTGATAATTTATCAATAATTGGGCAGCTTAAAAATGAGCTCAAAAAAGATGCATCTAAGGTTAATAAGAAAAACAAAACCAGATCTGAACCTTTGTTTAATGATAATGAAAATATCGATATTTTTTTTGAAGACAATGACTAACAAGTGGAAGAATTATTTGAACTATAAGAATCTGATGAAGAATTAGATATTTTATTAGAGGACGATTTTTATATTATGGAAGAATTTTTTGATTTCTTGGCGCTTAAAAAAGATCAAGAAGCTCCTAACGAAGATTTATTCCAGGTTGACATGGAGCTAAGTGCGTATATTGAAGAGGACTGATCTATTGACAACATTATTTCATAAACTAAAAAAATAAATATATTGACTTTAATAAATTTTCAATTTAAATAAAGAATTAAGATCTGGTTTTATTTTCTGAGTCCAAATACTTATGTAACTACATTGCTGTAACGATATTTATTATATTATAAACATTTAATTTGCATAATACTTTGAATATCATATAATATAAATAAACTTGTCATGTTATTTATATACTAGGGGCATGCCTGAGGCACAATAAGTTAGGCATGCCTCGGTCTGAGGCATGCCTCGAGGGGCATGCCCAAATAAATTACTATGCCTTCTACTTTATAGTCATGTGAGTGTATGTGAAAATCAAAATAGTCAAATCAAGCAACTATTCTAACAACTTTTTATGATTAGTGTTAAATCATTTTAATAGCTCTTTATGTAGTGTTAAATAATCATTCTAACAGCCACATTTATTCAAATTAAAACTCAGCTGATAACTTCCTGCGAATCATGGTCATAAATCTGCCAGAATATACACTATAAAAAAAAAACAAAATAACTACTTATTACTACTAGTGATCATCACAGTGCATACAACTACTGATTATGGGGTATACATACAATTAGCTTTTTTTTAGTACTGTTTTTTTTTTCTGTACAATATATATTTTTTTTTACTACCATAGTTTGTCGCATTTTTGATGTCATCACTGTTGTTGTCATTGGGTGTTGTCACTTGATGTTATCACTTTGGTGTTATTGCCTTGGTGTTGTTATTTTGGACTCATCATTTAGGTACTTTTGTTGTGATTTTTGTCACTTGCCTTGCTGCTTGCTTAACCACTTGCTTTGCCATTTGCTTGTTTTGCTTGCCTTGCCATTTGCTTTGTATTGCTTGCTTTGCCATTTTGTCACTTATTTTGTATTACTTGTTTTGCCACTTTATGTCATAATTTTGCTAGTTGCACTATATTTTTGGTGCTGTTGCCTTGGTGTTGGTATAAATTGTGCTTTATTTGTTGCTAGTGTAATTTTGTTGGTGTGCCATGCTTATGATATCATTGCTTAGATATCATATGAATTTTGGTGTACATTTGCTATTGTTATCCTATATCCACTTCTTTAAAGATAGTAGGTAACTAGAGTAACAATAGGACCCTGAAGAATACATATATAACTCGGATTCAGACTCAAAATTTTAATATAACTTTATACACTTAATTTTATTAAAAGCTTTATACAAAATTATCATATAAGTTCAAATTTACTATAAATTATACAATTTCAGATCTGAGTACCAGTATGATCATGTTAATCACCAAAGCCAAAAACATAATTACACAAAATAAAGTGACAAAGAAAAAATCAGAAACCTATCTAGAAAAGAAGGGCGGTAGCTAACCATATTCAAATTCAACAACAAAATTTTTAGTTCCGAAAAATAAGCTACCCATACGATCGATGAACGTTGCTACATAGTAAAGTCTAAATTTTACTAAGCAAATGATTAAAGTCGTATAAGTAACATTGTTCAGCAGATCAAAATGCGCGTACTCTGAAAATTTCATACAAATCGGAGAACTTTTTATTATTTAACTTTTAATTTTTACGTTCAACAGTTTTTTTTTTATAAAAAAAAATCTGTTGAACGTAAAAATTAAAAGTCAAATAATAGAAAGTTCTCCAATTTGTATGAAATTTTCAGGGTACGCGTATTTTGATCTGCTGAACAATGTTACTTATGCGACTTTAATCGATTTCTTAGTAAAATTTAGACTTTACTATGTAGCGACTATAATCGATTGACCAAAAATCGCTTTATAAGTTACTCCGATTTTTTTCTGCATATTTATTTATTGTTTATAACATATTTATTTATCATCTACAGCATATTTATTTATTGTCTATAGCATATTTATTTATTTATTTTACTTATTAAAGTTTTGTATTCAAAAATAAGCTACCTCTTTATTGTACTTTAAATTACTTAAAATAGTAAATAAGCTATCCACAGTTTTTTTGTTAAAAATCAGCAAAAAAGATAGCTGCAATCATACGGTATATATCGATTTATATCTGCTTAAAAATTTTCTTGATGTATATATAGTATCATTATACAAAAAAAGATCGTACTTGTTATAAAGATCGTCTTTGTTATACAAATAAACATCTAACTTTTCAAAAAATTACCAGTTGGTTATACAAATTTAAATATACGACATATGGAAAAATTATATATAAGTCTATACAAAGCCAGATCTCAGTATTACATATATTCTTCGGGGTCCTGTAACAATAAACAGTAAACACTTTGTGTAATTTCACTTGTTAATGTGATTTATCTAAGTCAAATAGCATTTCTACAAAACTTAACAAAGAAAATTTATAGCAATTTGCAATTATGAGAAAGGCTACAATTAAAAGTATATGAGAATATTAATAATTGTTTAATTTTAGGTTATAAATAATTGTAGTTTATTTGTGAAAGAATATGAAGACTCAATATTGAACTTAGATTACACATCTGCTGCTTTTATATATATACAGGGGGGCAACCATTGCATTGTGGACACTTTTTAAAAATTTATACCAAGCTAAATAAATATAATATCAAGCTAAAAATTATATAAAATTTTATTAAATATAAGGCTTTTAAATAAAAAAAATTATAAAATTTTATGCAATAGTTTTAAAATAATTAAGATAATACAAAATTGTGTAATTTTTACTAGTACGAAGCTAGTAATACTAAAAAGAGTAAATTTATTCATCGCCTCATGCGATGTGCCTTATATGTCGTTCTCCCAATCAAATTTCAAGATCAGATGTAACACTACATGATCAAAAAATTCAAAACAAGCGTTCGTTTTGTCAAAAATCGTTTATAACTTAAAATTGATTAGATGAAACTACTCTTAGGATTCTAACAAAAAAAATTCCTTACAAAATTTTACTATAAAACTCCCCTCTCGCCCATACACACAATCTATACCTCAACCTAACCCTAACCAATGAAAAAATGGTGTATTTTAATTGTTTTTATTTTACATTACACTTGATTTTATGATCTGCGGCAGGTGCGACAACATCGCACGTGCGATGTATAAATTATTTTTATTAAAAAATTATTAAAATTATGTTTTTATAGTAAAAATTAATTTTTTATTAAATAAACTAATTTTTAATTTTATAAAGTTATTTAATATAATAAATTATATATGATTTAAAATTTTTTATAATTTTATAAAAAATTTTAAATTTTTTATAATTTTTTAAAGTAAAAGTTAAAATATTAATTTAAATTAATTAATTTCTAAAAGTAATAATTTTTATTGCTATATATAGAAATTTTATAAATATTTTTAAAATTTTAAAAATATTAAAAAAATATATAATTTGTTATATTAAATAATATTATTAAAAAAAATTAATTTATTTAATAAAAAATTAAGTTTATATATTACTATATATAGTAATTCTATTTATTATATAAGTTATATTAAAATTACTAATTTATACTAGTGTAATATTACACAAATTTCATATAATCATACAACTCTTTCTGACGATCCCTTGTACCAAACCTTCCACAAAAATCGAACTACGGAAAACTATACAGTTAACATATTTAATACAATAAAACTTCACCAAAGCTGCTATCGGGTACAAAGACCATTTACTGGATGTTCTGTGCTATGAAATAGAGATGAAAAAGATATGCGGACTTTTAAGCGAGGCACCTTGGCGGGCTTTAGTACTATCGAGCAAAGAAGTAGTAGAGCAACTCTAAAGTTTTGTCAAGCTCTGTGGATATGAATATAGAAGCAAAGGCCTGGTTAGATATATTATTCAGTATAGCGTAACTCTTACCTTTCCTTTAGATTTGGAGAATTTTATTTGATATCAACAGCTCTCCAAAAAATTCAAAAAAGTAGGCGTTTCGGCGTACCCCCTCCAAAAGATCAGCAGTGTTTACTCTGTCCCAATTAGAAAGGCACCTACTATTTTTGATTCAAGGTCACGAGTACGTTTTGGAAACAAAACAAACAATGAATGACACGTGAGATTTTCCGAAGGAAAAGCTGGAGGAATTTTTACATAGTTTTTTTTTTTCATATTATATGTATGTCCAACAACTTTTTTTCTTTCACTTTTTTCATTTTGTCCATTTACTTTAGGTTTTTCATTTAGGATATGTAGATTTCCCCAATTTTTATCTCACCTTTTTTCTCACCTGTCTCTTATACCCCCTTCATATACTTTGTTTTTTTATCTTTCTTGTTAATCGCAGATAGTAGTTGTTTAACTTTTCCACCAGGATCTAGGTGGAAGAAGTTTGAAAGAAATTAGGTGGGACAGATGAGCTGATAGATCTCTGTCAGTGAGCTGTATCTTGAGGCCATTAGGTACAACGGATATAGTGAGATACTATCTATCCTTGGCAGGTCACGGTTAAGTGCTTATGATAACTGGCCGAGTTATAGTTTTAATTTTAGATCAGTAGATCGAACCATAGTAATAGCATTTGCATATGTAACTATTTTTTATAATAAATATAACCAGACCACCTAGTTAAAAAAAAAAAAATAAATTACACAAATTTGTGTTATCTTACTTATTTTTAAACTACTGCATAGAATTTTATAATTTTTTTTTATTTAAAAGCTTAGATTAAATAAACTTTTTATATAATTTTTGGCTTGATATTATATTATTTAGTTTGGTATAAATTTTTAAAAAGTGTCCACAATGCATTGGTAGCCTCCTGTAAATTTTTTAAAATAAAAGATACTAAAATTTTTTTGTGAATTTAATAGTTTAATCAAAAAGCTATTAAATATATAAAAAATTTTTTTTGGGTTTATTTTATTTTAATAAAATTATAAAACTTTAAAAATTTTATAGTTAAAAGTTGATGGCTTTTTATAGTAGCAACTATACCAATAAAATATAAAGTATACAGTGGCCTATCATATTATTGTGGACACTTTTTAAAAATTTATAAATCGGGTTTGGGTAACTAAATATAGCACGAAATTTATATCACGTGCTAAGCAGATCTCAAAATATAATATATTAAATTTTCGTGTAATTTTATTAGGTTGCACAGAAGTTATGCAAAAAAAGTGTAAACATGAATTTTCATTTGACCGAAAATCAAAATTCGAATTTTTTTTTATTTAATAGACGATTCTCCAGTCAACTGGTTCAAAAATTTTTTTTTTATATATAAATTTTACTATAAGTGCGAATGCACAGCGTCTCTATCTAAAACTTTTTTTTATACTAAGTTAATCACCTTTCTGGCTTAAGAGACTTTTGTAAAGCTTATTAAAACGCATCTAATGGTAGTTAGAGCACCAAAATTGGCTTGGTGAATACCAGGATATCTTTAAAAAACCTTTCTTTTACTATGTAAATTTCTTTGCAAACAATAGTATTATTTATAAAGAAATTTATATAGTAAAAGAAAGGTTTTTTAAAGATATTTTGGTATTCACCAAGCCAATTTTGACACTCTAACCACCATTAGATGCGTTTTAATGAGCTTTACAAAAGTCTCTTAAGCCAGAAAGATGATTAACTTAGTATAAAAAAAGTTTTAGATAGAGACACTGTGTATTCGCACTTATAGTAAAATTTATATATAAAAAAAAAATTTTTGAACCAGTTGACTGGAGAATCGTCTATTAAATTTTTTTTTTTTACAAAAACAAAAAACTAATTATGGTTTAATGCTTTATAGGTCCCCCTCCTGCATTAATACAAGCAACAACCCGATCGGGTATGCTTGTAATAAGTTTATGATAGTATTCAGGTGGTACATCGATCCATGCCTTTTTGACAAGGGCATCCAGCTCTTTCAGATTACCCAGATTTGGCTTGTGGCGCAGAGACCATTTAATCATGGACTACATGTTTTCTATTGGGTTAAGGTCGGGGCTCTAAGGGGGCCAATCTATCTATCTAATTCGATTTTTTGCCATAAATGCCTTTGCTGTGTCTGCAGTATGAGGTCTGGCATTGTCTTGCTAAAAGATGGGACGACTACGATTATTACTTGATAGAATTTTTTTAAGCCGGAAAGAACATACTAACGGAGAATTTTAACATAAGAATCACTAGTAACTAAGGATTTAAGTGCAATAATGGGCCCAAGCCCATGCCAGAAGAAGCAGCCCCAATACATGTGATCTTTGCTACGACCTACGGTTCCACTTAAGCAATCCAAATTCTATTTTTCATGAGACTCATGCCAAACAAGACCACGAAAGCTCTGAAAGAGATGACACATGTTTTCATCCGACCACAATATATGCTTGAAGTGCCGGACAGTCCAATTTTTATGTACATGAGCTCAGTTAAGCCTTTTTTGTCTGCTTTTTTTCAGAAATCAATGGTTTCTGAGTGGCAACACATGATTTCAATTTTTCACCATGCAAAGCATGACGCGCGGTACTTCTAGAAATTTTTTTTAATTTTGGTGGTTAAAAAGCTTAGTAATTTGGGTAAGATACAGACATCGATTGCCATCAGTTACTAAATTTTTTAGGTTTTCGCGGTCAGTAAGTGAAAGAATCCTAGGATATCCAGGTCTTTTTTTTTTTCTGCCTCTGCCCTTACTTGACGATACTCCTGAATAATATTTTGTACTATGGATTTGCTGCATCCAACAGCTCCTGCAATAGTACAAACTGAATCACCTCGTTAGTGGCTATAAATTATTGCTCCCCTTTGGTTTTCTGTTAAGTCTTTACGACCACCTATTGTTTTGTGAGAAAAAAAGGATACGTATAATTTATACCAATCTGCCATACAAATCTAGCCTTTTTTATATGGCATAATATTGGCACGATGTCATACTACATATAGGCGAAATTTTAAGTTAATCCAAAACGAGTATGATCTTCAGTGAATTTTTTAGTAAAAGCAAAAAATTCTGGAAAAATCCAAAAATCAATTTTTGGTCAAATCCAAAAATGTAAGTTCATCGGATTTCCTGCATAACTTCTGCATGACCTAATGAAATCGTGTGAAATTTTAGTATGTTGTGCCTTAAGAACTGCTTAAACTATAATAAAAATTTTGCGCTATGTATACTTACCCGAACCTGACTTATAAATTTTTAAAAAGTGTCCACAATAATATGGTAGGCCACTGTATATAAAATAAATAAATATTTAAAATAAATAATATATGGATAGTAAATAAAATGTAATAAATATTCTTAAAAATGACATTTTTTACAGATACTAAATATAAACTCATTTGTGCAATAGATCGTCCGACCAATTAGATTGTAGCTCTATGTATAAATCTTTAATTGCTCTAATTTTGTTACCCATAGGATAATTTATAGCTTATTAGAACTGACTCAATGAGCTGATTTGAATAGTAGTAGTTTCATGCAATTTAATCACTAGATTAAAAGTTATAACTATTTTTGTATATTTTTTATAGGTCAACACTATAGTATAACTTTCTGTGCTATATTGGCATCATTTTACTGTTGGTTTATGTGTAGTGTCCGTATTGGGCAGGGCTAAACCCGCGAATTTTAGGATTGGGCCAGGTTTGTACAGGGTCAGGTCTAAATTTTAAAGTTTGTTTGTATAGTGAGCCGGGTTCAGGTCGGGTTTATTAAATATTGGACCTGGGCTGGGCTTAGTAAACAAGCCCAGTACAGCCCAATAATACTGTAGTTCCTATTGGTTACAACCTATTATAAGTTTAGTTAGATATTACTACTTTTGCGATATATAAAAACTTTAATTACAAGTTTAAACTAGTATAAATATGGTCAACTTTTATATTTTTATACCTACCATTACCAATATAGACTTTTATCTAATCAAATCTACACTTACTACTACAGTAAGAGTATATAACGAATTAGGAAATTAGATTCTAGCGTATCGGATCTCTGGAATTTTTTATGCCCAAATTTAATAAAAACACGCGCATAAGTAGATAGTAGAGAATATGTAGCTTAAATGATCAAAAATAATCAGTGCCAATCAACTCTCATAAAAAAAGCAAATGAGACTTGAAGACTTACAGGATTATATGCTCATTCGGAAGGCTAGTGCATGAAAACTCAAGAACTTCGTCACAACCTTAAACAATATATGAAATAATAAAGACAATGATAATCCCAAGTAATCCTGTATTTTAAATTGTCTTCAAAAAGGTAAATGAGAACATAAATTTATTATTGTTTCCTGCATATTGTTAAGTGAAAGAAAATTAAAAAGTTATACTAAATGGTTTTTTAGATCGTTTAGTTTATTTTTAGACAATGTATAAACAGAATAAAAATTTGACTGTAGTTTAAATTCCATAAGAACGAACATAGAATGATAGTACGAACAAATATAGAGACGAGCTTAGCACAATAGTTAGAGCGAATGTAGTATGTAGAACGTATATAGCACAATAGTTGAGACTTATATAGTATAGTAGATAGATTAGAAACGAACATAGCATGATAGCTGGGCAAGTATGATAGTTGGGCATAATATAATATAATACTTGGGATGATATAATATAATAATTAGAATGAATATAGTATGATTATTAAAACGTAGAAAAATAGTAGCATAATAATTAGGACAAACATGGCATAATAGTTGAAATGAACATAGTACTGTAGTACAATAATAGAATAAGCATAGCAAGATAATTAGCAAATTTCAAAAGAAATATAGCACAATAGTTAAAAACATAGCTTGCAATTGAAACGAATATAGCATATTTTATTGATAAGCATTGCATGATAATTAAAATCTAGCATGATGATGATGAATGTAGCATGATAATTAGGACGAATATAACATGATAATTAGGTAAATTCGTAGAATTCAAAATGAATATATATAGGATAATAGTTGGTACAAGATTTAGGTAAATTCAGGACATAGCATAAGAGTTGGTAAATTTGTAATATAGTACAAGAGTTTGGTAGATTTAGAACATAGCACGAAAACTTGTAGTTTTATAGTACTGTAGTTAGCGCTAATTTAAATATTGTATTATAGCACTATAAATTCTTAATATAGTATTATATATAGTAATTAGATTCTTAATTTTTATAAAAATATAAAAAATAAAAAAATAAACTTAAACTTAACGGATCAATGATAATTCTTGGATACTTTAGAAATTTCTAGCCTAAAAGGGGATTGCTAAAGCTTTGTACCCACGTAACTTTTGAAATTTTAGTTATAATTAGGGTTAGATTTAGTTTACCGTTAAAAGAGAGTATATATATAGGTAAAGTTGACTTCTCTACATTTTTTATTAATGCACCAGAATGAGTTTAGACTATAATTTTTATGTTTTTGCGGTTTTTTTGATTTTTGACTTCTTCGTGTAAACAAAATTTCATGATTCTGATTGGCTAATCTACATATAAAAAGTCATGTAGATACAAGGCTTTAGTGGACCCCAATTAGTCCTAATTCAGAATCAGATTCTGGAGTTAGAGTAGGGTTATATATGATTAGTTTTAGCTTTCTAGGAGTCGCTCAGCCATTTGTGATTGGTCAAAAACCCCATTACATATACGGATTTTTATTGGCTACTTGTCGTGTTTATATTAAAATATAAGACCAATTTGATTGGTTAATAGACGTATATAATTTGCTTATATTCTAGGGTTAGATCTATTATAATAAAATATAAGACGCAATTTGATTGGTCAAAAAACCCGTTACATATAAAAAAATAAAACAGATTTTTATTGGCTATTTGTTGAATTTATAATAAAATATAAGACGCAATTTGATTGGTTGGACTTTTCTAACTCCAAACAATATATATAGAGGTTATATTGAAAATTTGGCTAAAAAGGTTACTTTTTTACAAAAATGTTACATTTGAAAAGTGGATATTGGTCAAAAGGTTACATTTAAAAGTGGATAAAAGCTTTTAATGTTATATTATTAAAAGTGGATAAAATAGGAGGTCAAAAGTAGAAACCACCCAATTTGTTTTTAGTAAGTTTTTTTAAAATTTTAATTAAAATATCTTGACAACTATTAAACCAAATCTAATAAATTTTTATTTATTTTAATTCTATAACTATATAGAATTAAAATAAAAAAGTTTTTATTAAGTTTGGTTTAATAGTTGTTGAGATATTTTAATTTAAAGTCTAAAAAAAATTTATTTAGAAACAAATTGAATGGTTTCTACTTTTGACTGCCCAAATTAATAAGTTTTAAATAGGTTGTATTTAAAATTTGGATAAAGAAAAAATTTTTTAAAAAATTTTTTTTTGAAAAAAATTTTTTTTAAGAAAAATTTTTTTTTGAGAAAAATTTTATTTGAGAAAAGTATTGTTATATTTAATAATTGGTTAAAATTTATTAAATATTAAAGCTTATATGTAAAATATGGTTAATTAGCTCTAATAAAAAGTGGATAAAAATTTTAAAAAGTTTATATTAAAGCTAATGGGGTCCTGGTCTAGGGGTCTAGGGGTTATCAAATTGTAATATTTGTATAATTCAATTCTAACCAAATTTATTATTTATACCCTTTGTTTTTTAAAATTTCTAGGAATAATATCTTAATAACTACTATCCCAAATCCAACAAATATTTTTCTTTTAAATTCTATAGATTTGTTGAATTTAAAAAAGAAGTTTATTGCATTTGACCCAGTAATTTCAGAGATATTTTGTTCAAAGTTTAAAAAATATCAAAATATTTATCAAGCATGATTTTTTTAAATTTGAACAACATTTTTTCTAAATTTTGAATATACCAAACTTGATGCTAATTTTTTTATTAAATTCGATGGATTCATAGAATTAAAATAAAAAAATTTTCATCAAATTTGGTTAAGAACTCAATGAGATATCTTTGTTAAAAGTTTCTGTAAACAGTTTTGGCACAGCTTTTTTGTAATCATATTTTTAAAAATGCAAAAAAAATTTTCAACAAAGATATCTCTATGAGTTCTTGACCAAATTCGATTAAAATTTTTTTATTTAAATTTTATGGATTCATAAAATTAATATAAAAAAATTTTCATTAAATTTTGTTAAGAACTCAATAAGATATCTTTGATAAAAGTTCTTATAAACAATTTTGACACAGCTTTTTTGTAATTACGTTTTTGAAAATGCAATAAAATTTTCAACAAAGATATCTCTACATGTTCTTGACCAAATTCGATGAAAATTTTTTTATTTAAATTTATCAATTTATATAGTAACACTTTTACTGTTTCATTTTGAGAAAGTTTTTCCAAATATAGGTTTGCAAATAAAATTCAAAGAAAAACGTAACAACTTTTTTCATAAAAAATATTAAGATTTTTATAAGTTTTTAATATTTTTTTATAAAAATTTAGATTCTAATAGTTTGTGATTCTCTCTACAAGGCTACTAATACTTAGAATTTTTTTTTATTAGCATAGTAAACATGTGTGTAAATAATTGCCAGAAGTAGGGTATTTTTGAAAAACACATATAAACAAAATTTGGTAATATCAATCTTTTCTAAGCTCAATATGATAAAATTTGGTAATGATTAAAGTGAAAAATTCTACTATGTTAACTTAATAACTTTTATAAATCAAACTTGAAGCACATATTCTTAACTTGTAGAATCTCAAATTTCATGAAAAAATATTAAAAATTCATGAAGATATTAACATTTTTGTTAATTTGAATAGCTACGTTTTCGCAAGTTTTACTTTAAACTTCAAATTTTTCTAGAAGGACTTTTTCAAAATGAAATCTTCAAAATGTAACTATGTAAGTTGATAGAATAGGTATTCAAGAGTCTTTAGTTAAAATTTTATCAAAAACGGATTAATATTGATGAAGTTATAATGATTTTTCAATTTGCTTTCAAATTTGGAATTTTTATAAATTATCTCACCTTTTTTAGGTTCATTATAATGGGCTACAACTTTTAATTAATTGACTAGATTCATTAACTTAGTAAATAAAATAGTTTTTCTGGAGTTATTGTGATATTTCTGAATTACTATAGCAAAAATGCTATGATCACCCAAGGTAGACTTTTTTTTACTAAGTTAATGGGTGTTGTTGATTAATTGAAAGTTGTAGAGCTCATTATAACGAACTTAATGAAGGTGAAATCATTAAATTTGGACTAGCAAATCTTAGTAAATAAACTAGTTTTCCTTGAGTAATTATAATATTGCTGTTTATAAAATAATTTATTATAACTGAAATATCAATGAAACCAATTGTTTTTATTAGATAAACTTGTTCTATGCATAAAAATACATTATATCAGTATAATTTTACTTTATAATTTTAAATTTTAGAAAAAAGATGCTTAATTTTGAAATTTGATCAAAAATACTAAAATTAAGCATCTATAGTTGTTTGATGATATTTCAGTATCTACTAGGCCAATTTTAATAAATTAACTTCCTTTAGATTCGTCATAATGAGCTTCAAAACTTTCATTTAATCAACAAAACTCATTTAATTAGTAAATAAACTAGTTTTCCTTGGGTGATCATAGTATGTCTGCTTATAAAATAATTTACTATAGCAGAAATGCTGCAGAAATGCCAATGAAAATTATTGTTTTTATTAAATAAACTTGTTTTATACATAAAATACATCATATTAGTATTATTTTACTTTATAATTTTAAATTTTAGAAAAAAGATGCTTAATTTTGAAATTTGATCAAAAATTCCAAAATTAAATATCTATAGTTTTTTAATGATATCTCAGCATCTACTAGAGCAATTTTAATAATCTCATCTTCTTTAAATTCATTATAATGAGCTCCACAACTTTTAATTAATCAAGAAAACTCATTAATTTAGTAAATAAAATAGTTTTCCTTGCGTGATCATAGTATTTTTGCTTATAAAATAATTTACTATGGCAAAAATGCTACAAAAATGCTAATAAAAACTATTGTTTTTATTAGATAAACTTGTTCTATGCACAAAAATACATCATATCAGTATTATTTTACTTTATAATTTTAAATTTTAAAAAAAAGATACTTAATTTTGAAATTTGATTAAAAATTTTAAAATTAACTATCTATAGTTTTTTTATATTATCTTAGCATCTAAAAGAACAATTTTAATAATTTTAACTCTTTTTGGTTCGTTATAATGAGCTCCACAACTTTTAATTAATCAACAATACTCATTAACTTAGTAAATAAAATAGGTTTCCTTGGGTAATTGTAGTATTTCTATTTATAAAATAATTTACTATAGCAGAAATGCTGCAGAAATGCTAATGAAAACTATTGTTTTTATTAGATAAACTTGTTCTATGCATAAAAATACATCATATCAGTATTATTTTACTTTATAATTTTAAATTTTAGAAAAAAGATACTTAATTTTGAAATTTGATTAAAAATTTTAAAATTAACTATCTATAGTTTTTTTATATTATCTTAGCATCTAAAAGAACAATTTTAATAATTTTAACTCTTTTTGGTTCGTTATAATGAGCTCCACAACTTTTAATTAATCAACAATACTCATTAACTTAGTAAATAAAATAGGTTTCCTTGGGTAATTGTAGTATTTCTATTTATAAAATAATTTACTATAGCAGAAATGCTGCAGAAATGCTAATGAAAACTATTGTTTTTATTAGATAAACTTGTTCTATGCATAAAAATACATCATATCAGTATTATTTTACTTTATAATTTTAAATTTTAGAAAAAAGATACTTAATTTTGTAATTTGATCAAAAATTCTAAAATTAAGCATCTATCTTTTTGATAATATCATAGCTTTTACTAGGCCAATTTTAATAATATCAACTTTTTTAGGTTCGTCATAATGAGCTCCACAACTTTTAATTAATAAACATAACTTATTAACATAGTAAATAAAATAGTTTTCCTTGTGTGATCATAGTATTTCTGCCTATAAAATAAATTACTATAGCAGAAATGTCTCAAAAATGATAATAAAAACTATTGTTTTTATTAGATGAACTTGTTCTATGCATAAAAATATATTATTTTAATATTATTTTATAATTTTAAATTTTGAAAAAAGATGCTTAATTTTTAAATTTGATCAAAAATTCTAAAATTAAGCATTTATAGTTGTTTGATGATATCTCAGTATCTACTAGGCCAATTTTAATAAATTTATCTCCTTTAGATTCGTCATAATGAGCTCCACAACTTTCAATTAATCAACAAAACTCATTTACTTAGTAAATAAATGAGTTTTCCTTGGGTGATCATAGTATGTCTGCTTATAAAATAATTTACTATAGCAAAAATGCTGCAGAAATGCTAATGAAAACTATTGTTTTTATTAAATAAACTTGGTTTATACATAAAAATACATTATATCAGTATTATTTTACTTTATAATTTTAAATTTTAGAAAAAAGATGCTTAATTTTGAAATTTGATCAAAAATTCCAAAATTAATTATCTATAGTTTTTTGATGATATCTCAGCATCTACTAGGGCAATTTTAATAATCTTACCTCCTTTAAGTTCATTATAATGAGCTTCACAACTTTTAATTAATCAAGAATCTCATTAACTTAGTAAATAAAATAGTTTTTCTTGGGTGATCATAGTATTTTTACTTATAAAATAATTTACTATGGCAGAAATACTGCAGAAATGCCAATAAAAACTATTGTTTTTTATTAGATAAACTTGTTTTAATATATAAAAATACATCATATCAGTATTATTTTACTTTATAATTTTAAATTTTAGAAAAAAGATGCTTAATTTTGAAATTTGATCAAAAATTCTAAAATTAAGTATCTATAGTTTTTTGATGATATCATAGCTTCTACTAGGCCAATTTTAATAATATCAACTTTTTTAGGTTCGTCATAATGATCCACAACATTTAATTAATAAACATAACTTATTAACTTAGTAAATAAAATAGTTTTCCTTGGGTGATCATAGTATTTCTGCCTATAAAATAAATTACTATAGCAGAAATGCCACAAAAATACTAATAAAAACTATTGTTTTTATTAGATGAACTTGTTCTATGCATAAAAATACATCATTTTAGTATTATTTTATTTTATAATTTTAAATTTTAGGAAAAAGATGCTTAATTTTTAAATTTGATCAAAAATTCTAAAATTAAGCATCTATAGTTGTTTGATGATATCTCAGTATCTACTAGGCCAATTTTAATAAATTTATCTCCTTTAGATTCGTCATAATGAGCTCCACAACTTTCAATTAATCAACAAAACTCATTTACTTAGTAAATAAATGAGTTTTCCTTGGGTGATCATAGTATGTCTGCTTATAAAATAATTTACTATAGCAGAAATGCTGCAGAAATGCTAATGAAAACTATTGTTTTTATTAAATAAACTTGGTTTATACATAAAAATACATTATATCAGTATTATTTTACTTTATAATTTTAAATTTTAGAAAAAAGATGCTTAATTTTGAAATTTGATCAAAAATTCTAAAATTAAGCATCTATAGCTTTTTGATGATATCATAGCTTCTACTAGGCCAATTTTAATAATATCAACTTTTTTAGGTTCGTCATAATGATCCACAACATTTAATTAATAAACATAACTTATTAACTTAGTAAATAAAATAGTTTTCCTTGGGTGATCATAGTATTTCTGCCTATAAAATAAATTACTATAGCAGAAATGCCACAAAAATACCAATAAAAACTATTGTTTTTATTAGATGAACTTGTTCTATGCATAAAAATACATCAGTTTAGTATTATTTTATTTTATAATTTTAAATTTTAGGAAAAAGATGCTTAATTTTTAAATTTGATCAAAAATTTTAAAATTAAGCATCTATAGTTGTTTGATGATATCTCAGTATCTACTAGGCCAATTTTAATAAATTTACCTCCTTTAGATTCGTCATAATGAGCTCCACAACTTTCAATTAATCAACAAAACTCATTTACTTAGTAAATAAATGAGTTTTCCTTGGGTGATCATAGTATGTCTGCTTATAAAATAATTTACTATAGCAGAAATGCTGCAGAAATGCTAATGAAAACTATTGTTTTTATTAAATAAACTTGGTTTATACATAAAAATACATTATATCAGTATTATTTTACTTTATAATTTTAAATTTTAGAAAAAAGATACTTAATTTTGAAATTTGATCAAAAATTTCAAAATTAACTATCTATAGTTTTTTGATGATATCTTAGCATCTACTAGGCCAATTTTAATAATTTTATCTCTTTTTGGTTTGTTATAATGAGCTCCACAACTTTTAATTAATCACCAATACTCATTAACTTAGTAAATAAAACAGTTTTCCTTGGGTAATTGTAGTATTTCTACTTATAAAATAAATTACTATAGCAGAAATGCTGCAGAAATGCTAATGAAAACTATTGTTTTTATTAGATAAACTTGTTCTATGCATAAAAATACATCATATCAGTATTATTTTACTTTATAATTTTAAATTTTAGAAAAAAGATACTTAATTTTGTAATTTGATCAAAAATTCTAAAATTAAGCATCTATCTTTTTGATAATATCATAGCTTTTACTAGGCCAATTTTAATAATATCAACTTTTTTAGGTTCGTCATAATGAGCTCCACAACTTTTAATTAATAAACATAAC
Organism: Gigaspora rosea; assembly: GCA_003550325.1. Classification (NCBI taxonomy): domain Eukaryota; kingdom Fungi; phylum Glomeromycota; class Glomeromycetes; order Diversisporales; family Gigasporaceae; genus Gigaspora; species Gigaspora rosea. The sequence continues at coordinate 3,331 of QKWP01000521.1, read as the reverse complement.
TTATTAACATAGTAAATAAAATAGTTTTCCTTGTGTGATCATAGTATTTCTGCCTATAAAATAAATTACTATAGCAGAAATGTCTCAAAAATGATAATAAAAACTATTGTTTTTATTAGATGAACTTGTTCTATGCATAAAAATATATTATTTTAATATTATTTTATAATTTTAAATTTTGAAAAAAGATGCTTAATTTTTAAATTTGATCAAAAATTTTAAAATTAAGCATCTATAGTTGTTTGATGATATCTCAGTATCTACTAGGCCAATTTTAATAAATTTATCTCCTTTAGATTCGTCATAATGAGCTCCACAACTTTCAATTAATCAACAAAACTCATTTACTTAGTAAATAAATGAGTTTTCCTTGGGTGATCATAGTATGTCTGCTTATAAAATAATTTACTATAGCAAAAATGCTGCAGAAATGCTAATGAAAACTATTGTTTTTATTAAATAAACTTGGTTTATACATAAAAATACATTATATCAGTATTATTTTACTTTATAATTTTAAATTTTAGAAAAAAGATGCTTAATTTTGAAATTTGATCAAAAATTTCAAAATTAATTATCTATAGTTTTTTGATGATATCTCAGCATCTACTAGGGCAATTTTAATAATCTTACCTCCTTTAAGTTCATTATAATGAGCTTCACAACTTTTAATTAATCAAGAATCTCATTAACTTAGTAAATAAAATAGTTTTTCTTGGGTGATCATAGTATTTTTACTTATAAAATAATTTACTATGGCAGAAATACTGCAGAAATGCCAATAAAAACTATTGTTTTTTATTAGATAAACTTGTTTTAATATATAAAAATACATCATATCAGTATTATTTTACTTTATAATTTTAAATTTTAGAAAAAAATACTTAATTTTAAATTTGATTAAAAATTCCAAAATTAAGCATCTATAGTTTTTTGATGATATTATAGCATCTACTAGGCTAATTTTAATAATCTCAACTTTTTTAGGTTCGTCATATTGAGCTCTACAACTTTCAATTAATAAACAAAACTTATTAACTTAGTAAATAAAATAGTTTTCTTGGGTGATTATAGTATTTCTGCTATAAAATATTTACTATAGCAAAAATGCTACAAAAATGCTAATAAAAACTATTGTTTTTATTAGATAAACTTGTGCTATGCATAAAAATACATCATTTCAGTATTATTTTACTTTATAATTTTAAATTTTAGAAAAAAGATGCTTAATTTTGAAATTTAATCAAAAATTCTAAAATTAAACATCTATGGTTTTTTAATGATATTTCAGCATTTACTAGGCCAATTTTAATAATCTCACCTCCTTTAAGTTCATCATAATGAGCTCCACAACTTTTAATTAATCAAGAAAACTCATTAACTTAGTAAATAAAATAGTTTTCCTTGGGTGGTCATAGTGTTTCTGCTTATAAAATAATTTATTATAGCAGAAATGCTGCAGAAATGCTAATGAAAACTATTGTTTTTATTAGATAAACTTGTTTTATGCATAAAAATACATCATATCAGTATTATTTTACTTTATAATTTTAAATTTTAGAAAAAAGATACTTAATTTTGAAATTTGATTAAAAATTTTAAAATTAAGCATCTATAGTTTTTTGATAATATTATAGCATCTACTAGACCAATTTTAATAATCTCAATTTTTTTAGGTTCGTCATAATGAGCTCTACAACTTTCATTAATAAACAAAACTTATTAACTTAGTAAATAAAATATTTTTCCTTGGGTGATCTTAGTATTTCTGCTTATAAAATAATTTACTATAGCAAAAATACTACAAAAATCTAATGAAAACCATTGTTTTTATTAGATAAACTTTGTTCTATACATAAAAATACATCATTTCAGTATTATTTTACTTTATAATTTTAAAATTTAGGAAAAAGATGCTTAATTTTGAAATTTGATCAAAAATTCTAAAATTAAGCATTTATGTTTTTTATAATATCTCAGCATTTACTGGAACAATTTTAATAATCTTACCTCCTTTAGGTTTATCACAATAAGCTCCACAACTTACAATTAATTAACAAAACTTATTAATTTAGTAAATAAACTAGTTTTCCTTGGGTGTTGTAAAATTTCTGTTTATAAAATAATTTATTATAAAGAAATGCTAATAAAAACTGTGATCTTTGCTAGAAAAACCATCCTTGACATTTTCTGTTTGGTAATTTTGAACAAACTTAGAACAATATACCAGTTCTTATATAATTTGTAGTCCTTTATTGAGTTAATTTTTGGTTTATTTTAAAGTTACTTTTTCTGGTTTATTTTAGAATCAAGTTTAGATCAAGTTTAGGATCAAGTTTAAATTATTTTAGGTTCAAGTTTGGATTATTGGATTGAATTAAGTTTAGATTAATGTTGTTAGTCGAAATTATTTTTGCTAATGTCAAAATTTGTCTAAATTAATTTAGTCATTTAGACATTTAGACAATTTAATTTTTTAATAGTAATTTTTAAAAAAATAACAATATCGAAATTGCCTAAATTCAATTTGTCTAAATGCCTAAATGACTAAATTATTTCGACTAACAACACTAGTTTAGATTCAAGTTTAATTATTTAGATTCAAGTTTAAAATTATTTTAAAGTTAATTTTTGGTTTAATTTGGATCCAGAGATTCAAATTTGGATTATTTAAATTTAAGTCTGTTTTATTTGTTAATTGCATACAAAAATGATAAATATAAAAGAAATTATTAATTATTAAACTAGAAATATTTATAATAAAATTAATACAAGACTAGCCAAAAGATATATAGCAATTTTTAACAAATTTAAATTTAATTTTATTTACGTTTAGGTCGATTTCTAGTTTATATTAGAGTTAATTTGGTTTAGTTTTAGATTCATTTATGTTTAAATAGTAAAACTAGTATTTAAATTTGCGATCAGGTTTGAATTAAGTTTATAATTAAGGTTGAATCAATTTGAGATCAAGTTTTGATAAAAATTATATTAAATTTAGTTCGGCTTACGTTCAAATATATTATTGAGTTAATTTATAGTATAATTTAAAGTTAATTTATAGTATAATTTAAAATAATTTATAGCATAGTTTAAAGTTAATTTATAGTATTATTTAAATTTAATATAGTATAATTTAGGGTTTTAAACGCGCAGTCTAAGATCGATTTCGTTCTTATTGGAACTCCTCAGTTAGACGTAGCTATGTTTGTAAAGTTGACAAGGTAACCAAGTTTACCAGATAGGCATCCTTTTTATACTCTATCAAACTATTACAAACTCCTAACTATAAAACACTATTCTTCTTTGAAAAATATTTGTATTTGATATA
>QKWP01000520.1:255272-283974 GCA_003550325.1 Gigaspora rosea | reverse complement strand
AGTATAAAGATATTAACTACACGAGAAAAGATTCTAGAGATTTAAAACATAGCGTATTTTCGATAGCCGGCCAAAGTAAAATTATTACAGATATATATTATAAAAAATTATGCTTTGGACGTCTATCAAGTGGGTAACAATTCAGCACTATGTGCCTCATTTTTGATCGATATTCGAAAGTATTAACTATGCAAGAAAGATTTCCAGGATCACAAAATATAGTATACTGGCGGTAGTCACCCAAAGTAAAATTATTACAGATATATATATTATACAAATTATGCTTTGGGTGTCTACCAAAATGATAACAATTCTGCACTATGTGGTAGTATCCAAAAGTATCAACTATGCGAGAAAGGTTTCTAGGATCGTAAAACATAGTATACTACCGGTAGTCACCCAAAGTAAAATTATTATAGAAATATATATATTATAAAAATTATGCTTTGGGTGTCTACCAAATAACTGCTAACAATTGCTAACAATTTAGCACTACGTGCCTCATCATCGGGCGATAATCGAATGAATTATATGAAGCTAACAACTGCTAACGAGCGGACTATAAACGTCTCATCTTTGACGAGGCAAACGCAAAACGTACGTCACTCGAATGATGAAGCGAAGTGAGCTAAGTGAGTGAATACTAATATATCTCTGACGACGCAAGCATGAATCGGTCGTCACTCGAATGATGGAGCGAATACTAATATATTTCTGACGACGCAAGCATGAATCATTTGTCACTCGAATGATAGAGCGAATACTAATATATCTCTGACGACGCAAGCGCAAATCGTTCGTCACTCGAATGACGACGTGAACTAAATTCGTCGTCACTCAAATGATGAAGCGAATACTAATATATCTCTGACGATGCAAGTGCGAATCGTTCGTCACTCGAATGGCTAACTAGATAACATTATAATGCAACTGGATAACAGTCTTATAAGACTGTTATCCAGTTACAAAATTAATTAAAAAAATAACTGCATAGTAAAAATTAATTTTTTATTAAGCTAATTGAATTTCAAAAATAAGCAAAAATTATTTAGTATAACAAATTACATATAATTCCAAAATTTTTTAAAATTTTATAAAAATTTAAGGTAGTTATTATTTTTAAATATAAAAATGCAATTTTTAATTCAAAATTATATCAATTACCAAATATAGTAATTTTATTACTATATGGGGGCCCCACAGCAAAAGGTGGTGATACTCAAAAAAAATTTTTTTTGTAAAAACTTTATTTTTGCAAAAATTAGACTATTTAGAACACAATATGAAAAAACTACAGAAAAAAATTTTTTAGTCTATCACCACCTTTTGCTGTGGGGCCCCCCATATATAGTAATTAACTAGAATTTTTTTGAAAAATTATAAAATTTTAAGGATATGTGCAATTTGTTATACTAAATAATTTTATTTAAAAAAATTGCTAGTTTATTAATAAAAAATTTAAGTTCATCTATTACTATATTTAGTAATTCTATTTATTATGAAAATTATATTAAAATTTAGAAAACTGGTCAAATGTAAAAATTTAAAAATTTACTTAAACTTAATTATTTTAAAAACTGTAGCATAAAATTTTTTAAACTTTTTTTTATTAAAAGGTATAGATTTAAAGAATATATAATTTAATTTTTAGCTTAATATTTTATATATTTAGCTCTGTATAAATTTTTAAAAAGTATCCACAATAATATGATAGGCCCTGTATGATTATCTAATGCATTGTGAACACGAGAATGTTGCGATATGAAAGTCTAAAATTATTTACTATATTAATTTTCCCATTCTTTAGAATGCAAGGTCCTTTGAGCATAATTAACCAGTAATTAAAAAAAATTCTAAACTAGTTTTCTAAAAAAAAATAAAAAAAATAAACTATGAGTTTTAGGTTCCTTGGTTTATACATAATCAGAACAAAAACTAATAGAGGTTTTGTACTTCAGATTACCTATAATTAAAAAAAAACTAAACTTAACTCAATTACTCAGGCAATTCATACAGAATCTAAAAAAAACTAATTTAAAAAAATAAAAAAATATATTTGTCTAAAATTTTTCCTTTTTAAACTTCATATTCAGTATTTGAAGTATAATGCACAAGATAAGTTTCATTCTTTATTTTTTGTATTATTAGACCATTGTATTTATTTATTTTTAGGTTTATCAAATTTCTTATAACTTTATGAAATTCATATTATTTTTCGAATTCATCTAGTAGGGCTATATAGAATTTAGTAGTATTTCTCTCATTTTTATCTTGACCTTGATATCACCTATATGATGATCAGATTTATCATTGATCAATGATTTATTTTAACTCGATCTAATTTTTTTTCAGTTCTGTTTCCATTATTTTTGTCATTAATCTTTTTTTTTTCTTGAATCTGGTAAATATTTTTCTTTTTTTATCTCTGTTCATTTATCAGTTTATTCTTTTTTGCTATTGATTTTTCTAAGTCTTTGTAATACAAGAATTCTTTATCATTGTTGTTCTAGAATTAGTTTATAAAAAAAATAAAAAATAAAAAAAATGTATTTCATTTTTTTCTTTTTTAAATTAAAATAAACAAGAAAACCCAATAAAGTTCTTTAGTCTGGTACTATAGGTAGGCTCTTTCAACTACATTGGATCAAGATTCAAGATTTTCAAGGCTTATTTAGTAGGTGGCAATTTTTTTTTATTCTGGTCTTTTATTAGGGTTTCTTCTTCTTTTCAGGTCTTACTTCAATGAACTTTGGATTTTTCAAAATACAAAACTTTTGTCTTTATCTTTGTTTTTATCTATTGGGCAATGGCTTTTAGTAAAATAAGTAGGTTACTTGCTCGAATTTTTTTTTCTATTCAATTAAGTTAATAATTTCTTCTTTTAGAGTAGTATATCAAAAGATAACAAGACAATGAGTAATCTGGATTTTTGTCAGAGTATTTATAAACTTAAAGTTCAAACTATGATATAGAATATATGAGTTTCTCTAAAGCTAAGTATAACTTTGTTTGTCATATATATTTTGTTTTTATCTATTTTCGGTACTTATTTTAATTTTTTTTAATTTTTTTTTTTTTTTATCTGGTATAGCTTTTATTAGAAAAAAATATAGGACATGACTAAACATGTAAAGAATGGTATATGAGAGACATAAAATGTTAAACCCTTCAAAGCTAATTATGATTCTAAATTATACTTTCGTTCTTGAGCTTGGGTACTAATATTCTATTTTAATTTTAGGGGCATTAATCAAAATATATTTGGGTGAAACATTTATTTAAAACTATAGAAACGTATTTTAACAAGATACACAGAATCATAAATCAAAACATAGTTCAATAAAAAAACTATAGATCATATTTACTATTTTGTAGAATGTAGCTATTTTGAGTAGAATTTCTTCAAGTAGGCAATCTGGTCCTGTTGTCATTGTCAAATATAATTGAAAAGTTCGATTATATAAATGGATTAGATCTTTGTTAGAAGAAATTCAAGACGATGATGGCTCTTTTTTAGATAGAAGTTAAGACATAATAGTGGATCATGATTCTTCTACAAAAGGATTTTTAGATTCTTTTTATAATTGTAGCTTCTCCTATCCTAAAACTATATACAATAGATTCGAATACCAATAACAATGTTATGCATAATAATCTTATACATAATGAATGATATATAATGTCGATATGCATTATAGCAAAAGAACCCAGACATTTAGTATATAGGTCATACTTGTTTTTTTTTAGCAAAAACCCTGAAATTTGAGAAGCAAAAAACAGTTTTTGCCAATTATTTTGGCATTCAGTGAACCAATTTAAACAAACTTTTTTTAAAATGAAGTTCTTAGTGAGGCGCATCTAACAAAAAAAAGTTTATTCAATTCGATTACTAGATCAAAAGTTATTTAAACAAATATATTTTGTTGTTTTTAGCAAATTGTGCCAAAATTGGCCAAAATCCAGTTATGACCTATATGAGAGATGTCCAGGGTCCTGAAGCAAAATAAACAATTTATAGGACAGTGATACAAATAAATAATTAATTAATTAATAAATAATAAATAAAAATAAAGTAATCTAGTAGTGATTGAACGAAGGGTTGCCACTATTATATAATCATCTAATACATCATTATGAAAGTTTAAAATTATCTGCTATATTACACTACTTATGTTTTTTTGTATAATTTTTGGCCCAAAAGATTAGTAAGAATATATAGTAACCAAGTTAGAAGTTGTAGATTACTTAGATATAGTTAATAATTCAATAATCAGATAGTTAATTGTTCATATTTTAATTAATTAGAATTTTTTATTTTTAATACATAGTTAATTGTATCTGATTTGGTAGCATATATAAAAAAATATGTTTATAAAGTGTTTAAACTAATTATAATTTAAATAATAGACCAGACTTGTTTGGTATATATTTTAAATTTAATTAGATTAGTATCGAATAGTATTATTGGCCGGAGCGTAGCGACGGTCCCTAAGTTTCTATGCGAAGTAATACAAAAATTACCTTCCTGATGTGCTTCAATTGTAAAAATCTTGACAAATTTTACTTTTTTGATATACTTGCATGTATATGATGTAAATCTTATCAGAAATGGAATTTGGAAATTTTTTGTCTATCCCCATGCGTGTCTATATTTGTGCTTTTAATGTTACCAACATATGCATATTAACGTGTTTGTGTAATATGATGAACATCATATGATGAGCTCCGAACATATAATGCTACGCATTAGCCTAGTTTATTTGTAAATTATTTAATTGCCAATCTGGATATAATTGACAATATTTCTATATTTGAAATTAGAACAAAACAAATATATAAACAATATGTTGCCAAATCTGAATCTGACCTATATACTGTCAACTCTTTTTAATCTGAACTACTGGGACTGCTTTTTTTTACTATATAAAAATTTAAAAAAGTTTAGTTTTCAAAAAGTTATACCAAACTTTATAATAAAATTTACAAATATTCTAGGAGATTTTGTTCAGTTTAGAGAAAGTTTAATAGTGTTTAGTTTAGAGAGGTTCGGATTAGAGAAAGGTGACTATATATAAAATTCTTATATGTTTTAAAGATTTTTAAAATTGTTTTTACTTATATTTTCTTATATACTAGTTCAATTTTGATAATTTTTTAATAGTAGAACTGCAAGAGTCTGCTTTACAATTTTATTTAGAGCCAAAAATAATCTTTACTTAGTATAAAAAAAACTTTTTATAAGGATCAATATCAGATTTACTAATATTCTTTAATCTGAACTGCCAGGACTGTTTTTTTTACTATGTAAAAATTTGGAAATGTTCAGTTTTCAAAAAGTTATATATAGCTTATTCGAACTTTATAATAAAATTTACAAATGCTTTAGGAGATTTTGTTCGGTTTAGAGAGAGTTTAATAGTGTTCGGTTTAGAGAGAGACAACAGTATATTGTTTTTGTTTATCTCCAATTCACTATAGTACTGATCTTACGGTATCTATCTAGGGTTTAGGGCATGGGGGCATGCCCCTATTTAAGCCTAACCCAACCCTAAACCTAACCCTAATATATTACTAAACTATTAGCTAATAACTACCAAACAACTAACAATACTAGATACTACACTGGATTCTAAAAATGAAAAGCTTCAATAGAGGTGTGAATAGACTTGGTTTGAGTAATTTGGGTCTTGGTTTTGAGCTCTAAATTACGTTACAAAGTTCTAATTCTGGTCATAGGATTAAGTCACTAACTCTTCATTTGCTTATTGGAGGTGGGATTATTAGAGTGATCAAGATATTGAGAGCACTAATTATTGAATTCTGCCTTATTTTCAAGAAAAGCTTTATGTATAACTTTTCAATACATTTAGTTGATTGCTGGAATTCGAATTTTTCAAGCTATGACCACTATTTTACGATTATATCTTTATTTACTATATCCACCATTTTTTAAATACCACGAATATTACTGTATATGTCTGAAATTAAGCTACCTTTTTTTGCCAAAAAATTACACAAAAAATCGTAAAAAATATAATGTTTTTTGAAAAAATTAAAAAACATACTAATAAAAGGTTGTCCAAATGATACCAAATTTTACTATATGTGTATTTTGAGCACTGAACAACTTTACTTAATCAACCTTTTGAAGTTTACTTAGTAAAAAAAAGGTTTATATATAGCAACTGCTAATAAATTTTTTAAGATTTTTAAAAAAATTAGGAGGGCAGCTTATTTTAGGTAGTAGCTTATTTTCAGACATATACAGTATTTGTACTACCAATTTTCACAATACTTTTCTGAAAGTTGAGCTTCTCTTTCACATTGTTACTGCTTAAATTTAATCTAAATTGTATATTATATTTATTAACCAAAATTTGTAAAATCACTACTCTTTAAGAGAAATGATTTAAGATTTTTTTATTTATTTATTCGAATTATTCAAAGAATGTTAAAATGTATTTAGATTAGATCATTAAATGCAAACTAATAATTTCTATGTCTTGCTGGCCATGTATGCGAAGCTTAAAATTTTGTCTTACCCTATTTCATTTTTTTTTTGTTTTTACTATATTTCCGAGTATGAATTTGGAAGATCTAATTACATAGACATGTAAAAACCTATTTGCTAAAAAAAACTGCTGATTTTAGTAGATTTTTAATTATTAGCAAGATTTACTATCCTCAGCGTGTTCAATTAATTCGCCATATTTGGTTAAAGATGCTAACCATATAAAGAGTTGTATAATGCATACGTGTTGTTTTTTACAGTCTAATCTAAAAAAGAATAAATTATTAAATGAGTTAATAATAATTAAATATATATTTAAAGATAAAACAATAATGCCAAAAGGAAATTATTTTAAAGCATAGTTCTGCAAGTGCTAAGCCTATGTAATATTAAATGCTACAGCCATTTTGGAACAACTGCTACAAATTACTAGACCATGACGCAGCTAGCTTTTTGTTTAAAAAGTAATTATACGTTCTAATGCCCGTGCGTCTGCATGGTTCAAAAAGGCGAAGCTAAGAAATATTATTAAAATTAATTAAACACTTTAATAAGAAATATTATTAAAATTAATTCGTGATTCGTGAGAGATGGAAAGAATTACTATATATAAAAATGGGCAATTTAATAGTAAAAAAAATTAATACCCATAATCTGAAGCCGGAATTAAAATTCCTCAATTCCTGTCAAGTTAACATCTTTTGTATTTCTAACAAAACTTGTAGAAGCGATTTTTCTCTTTTTAATGGTAGTAAAATCATCAAAATTGGCCTTATTGTTTGTGAGATATTCTTATTTTTGTCTTTGTGGTTATATGAAATTTCTTTACAGATTTGCAAAGAAAATTTCATATAACCACAAAGACAAAAATAAGAATATCTCACGAACTATTAGGCCAATTTTGATGATTTTACTACTATTAGAAAGAGAAAAATCGCATCTACAAGTTTTGTTAGAAATACAAAGATATTAACTTGACAGGAATTAAGAAATTTCAATTCCGGCTCCAGATTATAAGTATTAATTGTTTTTATTATATTTAATATCCCTTCATGTATATATAGTATTACTATAGTAATTCTTTCCATCTTTTACGAATTACTAATTAATTAAAATCAATTAAACACCTTAATAAAAAGAGAAATTATAGGCATCTCTCGCAGGATATATATAAGCTATATATTTCCCACAACCAAATTCGTTTAAGGTAGGGTTAGGGTTTGTGTAAGGGTTAGTGTTAGTGATATATATAGTAAAATTGGTCAAGGAAAATTTTTTTGTTAGGCTCGAAAGGTAGTTTCTTATGTAAATGTTCAAGAAATAAATGATTTTTGAAAAGGCGAATATTTGTTTTGAAATTTGCCTGATCATGTTACGTTATACCAAGGGCGATTAACTATTCGCTAATTTGGCATCGATCATCACGTGGAATGATTTTTATTGGCCAATTTCGCGGGAGATACATCTTCCGCGGGAGATACCTAGAAACACTCTAATAAAAAAATTAAAATATAAGTGTAATACTTATAATGATATTTAATATAGTAATTGTAAAAAAAAAACTAATATGCATAATAAAAATCAAAGTGCCAATACTTAAAACGCCTTGTTTGTAAAATTAATAAAGAAGTTTGCTATTAAAAGTAAATGTCTTAATTAGAAAACAAATAAAATTATTTTTTATATCCCTTAAACCAGTGTTGTACATAGGACAGTTGGGACATACGTTGGGACATTTTGGAGCTTTTTTTTGGAGCATTCTGGGACAATTTTATAAATTGAAATTACTTAAAATTTTATTATGATAATTTAATTAAATTTTTTTAAAAATGTGTTCAGCACCTAAAAAAACATATAATCATATATTTTTTTAATTAATTTATTAATTATTAAGGCTTGGGACATAGTTGGAACACTTGGGACTCTGTCGTTGGGACATTGGGACATGACAAAAAAAGGCTGAGACAGTGAAAATGTACAACACTGCCTTAAACCATCTAGCAGGCAAATTTGCCTGCTAGAATTTTTTTTGAAAAAATGCATTTGTCACCCCCGTGACTGTCACGGGCAATAAGACCATTAAAGTAAAGTAAAGTTAGAATTAGGGTTAGAGTCAAGATTAATACAGAATTGCGAGAGGATCATTTTTTGTTAGAAGTGCAATAGGTATGTGCAATAGGATTATCTTAGTAAAGTTTAGAGTTATAAATAAACCTGTGACAAAAAACTGTCGCAGGAGTGACAAATATATTCATCCATTTTTTTTTACATGTTTTTTTAAAATTACTAAAAATTTTATTAAGGATAAGTCCCCCTATTAGGGTGGTGACAGATATTACATAATATTTTAGGGTGAGAGGGTCTCTAAAATTTTACGTTAAATATAGAAGTTCATAATAGCCAATCAAATTTCTCTTATATAGGGGAGAGGGGGTAGTGGTATAGTAAAATTATATTACGTAATATATGTTACCACCATTACGAAGCTAAAATAAAACTTTAGCATATTGTTAATTTAATATTTATTAAAATTTTAATTATATATATAGCCAATTCTTTACTTTTACTATAAAATTTTTCAAAAATTTTTAAAAATTTTCAAATTTTTATATGTTCCCGAAGAGAAAAAATTTTTTTCTATTAATTAAAATTAAAATTTTAATTATAAAATTATAAAAACTTTTATAATAAAAGTTGTTTATAATAACTTAATCTATAATTTGTATCAAAATTATTGGGGACATATTCTTAGAATTTTAAAAAGTTTGCCAATAGTCAAAAATAAAATCTCTAAAAATCAAAAATTTTTAAAAATTTCAAATTTTTTTTAGCTTATAGTCAATTTAAATTTTTTCTGTAGAAATATAAAAATCAAAATCATTAAAATATAATCTATATTTATAGTTATTATTTAAAAAAATTTTTTAAAATAACTTGATTTTTAATAAAAATAAATCAGAACCAAATTTTAAAAATTCATTAAAAATTCTAGCAGGCAAATTTGCCTACTAAAACAGATAGTTTAAGGGATAACGTACCTAAAGTATAAAAAAGTGCTGAAATTAACAAATGTCTTAACTAACAAATCTCACATTTTTGTTACCAACAAACTATAAAACCAATTTCTTATTTGATTTTTCTTAATTGCATAAAATTAATTAAAAATCATGCAAGCACCTTTAGGTTTTACTCAACTGCTTCCCAGTCAAGGTAATCGATAGATAGAATTTTATTGCTCTATAGAGAAAAAGACAGGAAATAGATGTGTTGTTAAGTGCAAATATTGCTTACTTGAGCAAGAAAGCAAGCCTAAAAGGCTTCACCAACATGTTTTTAGATGCAATAGTTGGCCAGTTTTCAAGAAAACTAGCTATCTTCAAAAAGCTATTGTAAAAACTACTGCTTGCAAGTGAAATAAATCTAGTCAAGAAGAGTTAATCGAAACCATATCTGAATTAGCTGAACTGTCCGAATTAGCTGAGCCATCTACAAAACAAGAAAGCATTTTAAATTGGTATACAAAATCTATCTCTTTTGTGCACTCTGAAAAACTCCATTCAAAATTATTAAATGATATTATATACGGTAATTTCTCTTTTAACTTCGTTAAAAATCCATATATCCAAGATTTTTTTCAAGAATTGGCTATCAGTTATCAACTACCTTCTATCGATATGCTGCAAGGACGTATTTTAACAAGAGCATTTTCTAACTACAGTCAATTTTCTCTAATCTGAATTTTCGGGACTGCTTTTTTTTTACTATGTAAAAATTTGAAAAAGTTCAGTTTTCAAAAAGTTATATGTGGCTTATTTGAACTTAATAATAAAATTTACAAATGTTCTAAAAGATTTTGTTTAGTTTAGAGAGAGTTTAATAGTGTTCAGTTTAGAGAGGTTCAGATTAGAGAGAGACAACTGTATATCCAAAAAAAGTTGACTACTATATCAACTTTTACTAACGCTACTATTTGTCTAAATAGTTGGACAGATATATCTGAAAACTTCATTTATGGATTTATGGTTCTAAAAAAATATGAGAAACATGTTATCGATATTGTCGACCTATCCGCAAACTGTCATAGAGCATCTTTTATTAAAAATAAACTTCAAAAAATTTTTGTTAGTAATGGATTTCAAATGTTGTCCGCAATCACCTATATTACTGACAATCCTTCTGTAATAGAGTCAATAAAAAATCTTCTAAGGGTAAGTAGGCACATATTTGTGTAAATTTGCATGCCAAAATCAAAAATACAATAAAAAAAATCTAAAAAATAAAAAAATTCTAAATTTTAAAACTAATTAATTCGTTTTTTTCTAAAGTGAGCATCTGAATATCATTCCTATTAGATGTTGCTTACATGCGTTCAATCTTATTGTAAAGAATATCGTCAGCTTTGCTGGTATTGTTTCTACTTGCAATAACAATCAAAAGCTTGTAAATTTCTTTACTGTTTTATCTATATGGCAACAAGCTCAGCAAATTTGGCAAAAAGAACAAGGCATCCCTTATTTTTCGAATACATTTTGTAAAATAGGTGGTATTCTATTGCTAAAGTTTGTCTGGGTGTAGCTGCTTTTGAGGGTGGTTTTTGATATTGTCTTTAGTTAAGAGAATCTGATAAAATAAATAATTCTGAAATAAGAAAAAGTATTAAAAATATCAACAATAGCAGATATCATTTTGCTGCTAACGACATATTGATAAAAGTTATTAAACTGGTAGTTGATGCAATTGAAAGGCTTGAATTAAGAGATACCACTTTGGCTGATGTTTTTAAAGAATTAATCTATGTCCATCTTATTCTATTCCTGGCTTCAAAGCTCATGCACTATCTGTTATTAGCCAAAGAGCAAGAGAATTTTCTAATGATATTTATTTCATTGCCTTGTTTCTTTCTCCAGCTTACAAGAGCATAGTTATTTCCAAGTATATGGATAGTGATCATCTTCTACGCAGATGCTCGGAATTGGCCAAGGTTTGGATGTTTGATAAAAGAGATGCTTGTTTGCTTTTTAAAGAGTTAATTAATTACAAAGACAATAATTCCCCTTTCGATAGTATTAGGCCTAATATTTAACAGTCATCTAGATCTTTTTGGGCAAATTTTACTAGTAGTTCTCCTCTTCTTTGCCAATTTGCTATGAAAGTTCTCGCTATTGCTCCTTACGGAGCCACTTGTAAATGACT
Organism: Gigaspora rosea; assembly: GCA_003550325.1. Classification (NCBI taxonomy): domain Eukaryota; kingdom Fungi; phylum Glomeromycota; class Glomeromycetes; order Diversisporales; family Gigasporaceae; genus Gigaspora; species Gigaspora rosea. The sequence goes on along the minus strand of QKWP01000520.1, from coordinate 272,270 downwards.
CTTCTCTTTTTTGGGCCTTACTAAAACTAAGACGAGAAATCGCCTTTCTTCTGACACTCTTTCAAACTTGGCCAGATTAAAAATGAACTTCAGCAAGTCGTCTCCAAAAAAAAAAGAAAGAAGACAAACAAAAAACGATTTCCATACCTGAGCCCTCTAAAGAAAATGACAGCTTATTTTTTGAAGAAACAGATGATGAACTAGAAGGGCCGGATGAATTAAATGAACAAATTAAAATAGTTAGTATCGAAGAAGAAGAGGCTTCTATTATAAAAGAGTTTTTTGATTTTGAGACATTCCAAAAGGATCAAAAAGAATTTTCTCTTATCGAAGAAGTTCATGATTCTGCAACAAATATCATAAAGAAGGAATAGTCTATTGAAGATATTTTACAAATTCAATAATTTAGTATATGATCCACTATAGTTTTTTATAAAATATGTTGACGAAAAGCTATAGATTTATATGTAAAATATTAATATATTTAAGTTTTATATTGCTAATTTCTGTACATATCTATCAACATGTATATAAGTTGTTAAAGTTTTGTATTAAAAAAAAAAAAAAAAAAGTAAAATATAGTTCGAATTTGTAATTTACACACTCTTGTTAGAGTATTCAGAATTATGTGTATGAAATTGTATAATTACTTTCATATGAAAATATGACTATAATCACATGACTTGTTGTACTTCTTTAAATTTTATTGGCTAAAAACTCAAAATTGCAAATTCGCATAATTCATTCGCATAATTCGCATAATTCACAATTTGCTATTAGGGTTGCGGCCCAAACCCTTTTTTTAGGTTACGACCATTCTACTTAGTTTGGGTTTGGGAATCGGGTTTTCTACCTAATTTGGGTTTATAACCCAAACCCAAATATATGTCCTATTTTGGGGTAAATAATGTCAAACTCAAAAACAATAAAACTTCAAATTATTCGAACAATTTAAAATTTGTAATCGAGTTTATTCAGGTTTAAAAGTTGATAAACTCTTAAAAAATTGAACTCAATTCAAGGTCGAATAAGAATAAAACAAGATTGGATTATCGATTATCAGATATGATAACAAGTAATAACCTGTAAATCAAATTCATATTTCATCATTTTAGTCCAAAAATTTTATATCATTACTAGTTAAAGTTATTAATAAGAAAGGGCTATTAAACATTATATATCGAATACCTTCTTTGGTATTCTTAATAAAATCAAATTGTATTTATTATAAATTTCTTCAGAGTTAAATCCTAGCGATAAAAAGATAAATTCTGATTATAGGTTTTTGTCGGCAATACCTGTTTTGCGATTAAACCTTTCCCATGAAGCTATTTATTTGACATCCTAATGGAACTGATTTTAAAAATAAATCATTTGCCGTATCTGGTAAATAATTGTGCTTCCCATATTCCATTCCATCAATGTTAGATCAATAGCTTGGTTTTTTCTAATTCGATCAGGTGTACATGAGCATCGAAATTGTCCTTTGAAGAATTGCACTTTGAAGAATTAATCTTGCGTTACTGACCTAATTATGATTGCAGATTTTTTTAAGTAACATCACACAGATCAAATATTGATTGCGTATCTATTAAAATTAATATAATAATATAAACTATTTAGCTATTAAAAAAAAAAAGAATCGGTAAGATCAGAAATTATAGTCTAGAACTTTTACAAATGTTCATTACGCAAGCAAATAAATATTTTTAAAAGCATCCTTAAATAAACTTATCTTTTTATAACCAATTTTGGTAGTTATATCTAGTACATTAAAACTTCTTTGATCCATTGACCACATGCAACAATTATTTTTTTTGATAAAAACTTTCTCACCAAAAAAAAAAGGTAATAAACATCACTAAACAAGACATATTCGTTAACAAACCTGTATAAATACTGTAAATATCTCTTAATCTTCCATGATAATGGTGTGATTATTTCTGCACATCTTCATACATCTTTAAAAACCTTAATGAATTAATTATCATTTAACTATAAATATAAGCGTTTAGCGTCTTAATTGCAATTAAATTAAAAAACTTATTCTAAAAAAAAAACATGTCAATGAATAACTCAACTACTTCTGCAAAACGTAAGGCAGATAAAGTTAAAGGGGGTAGACCAAGTATGCCGATTTGGGATGACTTTATTGAAGGCGAAGATGATAGGCACAGGCATTTCAGAGCAATTTGTGCATTTTGCAACAAGGAAAAGTGTCAACGCAGAAAACCTTCTACTATGGAAGCACATTTAGCACTTCATTGCAAAGGGCCAGTACCGGATGACATTGGTTAATTGAAGTCGCGAAATGAGATGAAAAATGAATAATGATAAGGATGATGAAATTCCTATTAGAAAAAAATCCAAAAAAACAAATCAATCAATTATGTCACACTACCAATCTGTTAATAACTTATCTTCTCAACAATTGGCGGAAATTACAAAAGCATTACTTAAAGCTTTTGTATGTTGTGGAATTCCCTTTGTGGTTATTGATAATCCATACTTCCGGGATTTTTTGAACTTTTACAACCTAGTTATATGCCACCACATAAAGATGCACTTTCAGGTTCATTACTTGATGGGGAAATTGCGTGAGTTATTGCTAAAATGGAAGCTGAATTACAAAAAACAGATAACTTAACTCTATGTAATTAATTTTTTTAATTTAATTTTCAATTGATATAATAATAAATATCATACCTATTAATTAATTTATAGCACTCGATGGTTGGACTTCGCCAAGGGGCGATTCGCTTTATAATTTTATTATTACAACTCCAAATTATCATGAATATCTTTATACTTTAGCTGATTATTCAGGAGAGCATCAAACAGGAAATTTTATTGCTAATAAAATTTCCGATATTATCGAAAAAATTGGTCCTCATCGGTTCGCGGCAATCGTTACGGATAATTGATCTAATGTATGCATTGCACGAGAAATTATTCATAATGACTATTCCCAAATCTTGAATATTCGTTGTGTTGCTCATGCACTAAATCTTTTAACGGCCGACCTCATAAAAACAGCATCAATTAAAGAAATCTTAAAACAAGCTAATATGTTAATTGTATTTTTTCAAAAATCTCACTTAGCTAGTAGACTTCTATGTGATACAATCTCATCAATGAATATTAAAGGTGGATCATTAGAGACTTATAGTGAAACACGTTGGGTATCTATTTATGATACGACAAATTCTATTGTACGTGTTAGGCCTGCAATTGATAAGGTTTGTTAAGTTAATATAAACATATAAATTATCTAATGCACTTATTTTATAAAATATTTAAATATTTACACGAAAATTTTTTTTTATTTAGATTCTTGAAGAGAAACCGGATATATTCACTAATCAAGAAGTATTTAAAATCGTATGTGATGAGGATGTTATTTTTTATACGTTATGCAAGAGAATTTCTTTAATTTTTGAGCCGATTAAGAGAGTAATCAATTTGCTTGAAAGTCGTACGGCGAGTTTGGCCGATTGTTTCGTGAGAATAGTACAAATTGCTATTGCTCTAAAGAAAATACCCACTAGTAACAACTTTCGTACCTTGGCTATTGCAGTATTCAATTTTTGTTATCAGCAACTCGACATTTTTCCATATATTTTGACTTATTTTCTCCATCCGAATTACCGAAATCAGGGCCTAAAAAAAGGAAAATTTTTAGAAATTTGTGAATTGGCAGCTGAGTACTATAAAGAAGCACATTATAACGACAAAGAATGTCGTAGGTTAATGAGTCAGCTAATCAAGTATAAAGCAAGAGTAGGGCCTTGGAAACTTGAATATTCTTCTAATCTAACACCTTCCCTATAGTGGGACGCTGTTGAAGACGAACATACAGATTTACAAGAATTAGCTAAAACTATGTTCGCTATTGTTCCTTCACAGGCCAACTGCGAGCGAAACTTCTCTATTTTGAAATGGTTTACTAAAGGACGTTGCACACGGCTTCAAGTTCCACGATTAGAAAGCATGGCACAACTCCACTCTTACTATATATCAAATGTTGAAAAAGAATTAAAACTTTGTGATGATTTTGCGGAAATAGAATTGCGTAATAGTGCATTGAATGAAACGATCTTTGCAGAAATAGATAACCTTGAACCAAATAAATATGAAGAGGAAGATGAAATAAATACAGAAGATCTTGCTGCGAACGATATTACAATGGCTCTTCAAGATTTAGTAGACCTATCAGATCCAATATTTGGGACAGATAATAATCAAGAAGAACCTCCTATTTTTACTGACGAAGAAACAAGTATGGAATTCGACAGTAGGTCATTAGTTCGGGATATGCTGAGTGACAGTGATTTATATGAATAATTTCAATTATAAAAGCCAAATTTTTTAAATAATAAGTCATTTGGCTAAGTCTCTTCGGAATTCAAGTAATAAAAATCTATTCTTTTAAAATAAGTATAATCGCATGAAAATTTATTTTATTAAAAAGTCGTGTAACTATTGCCCGGTTTAATTTGCCTCAAAAGTATAAAAGAACATGCTAAATTAATATATACGATAGATGGTCGAATACGGGACAAGTAGTGTTTCGATCTCTAAATAACTTATCCCTTCGCTATAAATTTGTTCGTAATACGTTGTTCGTCGTAATATTGTAATAATTATAATAAATGCAAAAAAAATAGAAATGCGAAAAATAGTGGAAATGTGCAAAAAAATAGCGCAAAACGGTTTTTTATATTTTATATACGCATTTAATTTTTTTTTTTTATTATAGCTGCATAATTTAAAACCGGTTCCAATTTGAATAAATCCGGATTTGGCTAAATTCGAACGAAACAAGGGACAAGTCCCAAACATGGTTTTTACATGTAAAATTTGGGATTTTAGCCGTAATGTAAGGTGCATGTCAAAAGTATTTGACATTACGGCAAATTGAAGGTACTTTTTAAGACCTAGTAAATACTTTTTGGGATTTTACCAAGTCCCAAACTAGTAAGTTTGGGGCGCAACCCTATTTGCTATACATAATTTTGCAATGCAATTATTTGTGAAGAATCTGGATAAAATAAAGCCCTCTTGCAGATAAGTTATAACCAACAAAAGCGAAACAGTAGTAAAATTACCTTTTTTATTCAAAATTTCAATATAATCTTTATATGTATTGTTCGGGATCCTATATTCACTCTACTCTTAACTTTACTAACCTTAGCCCAACCAAATATATACTTTTAAGTCTATTTATGGACTATCGTTCTAAGTTTTAGTTTATGTCTAACCCTTATACTTTATAACAAACAACAAAATAAAACAATATAAAAATAAACAAATATGACAAATAAAATAAATATTAGAACAGATCTAAACTTCTAAGCCTCTACAACTAGTTTAAAAACCTCACAATGTTCTTATAATTCAAACTTTAGCTACTTTTCTTTACTTCCTATACACTATCCAGTCATGATTTTTTTAGAAAAAATCATAACAGTATTTAGTAGTAAAAGATTTGTCTAACTGTACAAAAAATGTGGCAAGGATTTTTTTTACAATCAGACCTCTCTAAATATATCCTCCCTAAGTGCATAACCTCCTTAAATGCATATCAGTTTTTTGGCCCAAATATATACCAAACTTCTATAAATGCATTTTTTCTTATTGTTCTTTTAATGCATACTACCAAAAGTTTGGTCCCAACGATATGCATTTAGAGAGGTCTAACTGTATTATAGAATAAATTATTTTTTAATCATTTATATAAACTAGGCTTTTTTCAAAATTGTACTAACCAAATATACCAATATTAAAATATCGATATAAGTCTAAAAGCGACAGGAATCTGAAATTCATATAGTATATAGCAAATAGGATTATATACATATGTATGAATATCAGTACAGTAAATATTAATATCTAATTAAGCATTATATCTGTTTTGACTATTACATCCTTAATAACCATTACACCTATTACTTCTGTACTTATAATACCTATTATAATCATTATAGTTATTATAACATTATAGCAATTACACCTATTACAACTATTACACCTATTATGACCAATACACCTATTACGATTATTATATCTATTATAGCAAAAAATTACAACTTCAATACAAAAAGTTGCAACTTTACAATCTTGTTAAACCTATTAAGGCAGACAATCTTATTAATTATCTTTGTTAAGTGAAATTGTCTTTGATTATATTTGGCTTCCTATTTCGTCTTGTAATATAGAGTGAAGTTTTCTGCATATAACAAAATTTTGAATGATGATATACAAAATCTTAGTAAAGAATTACCTTATGCTTTTACTACTATATATTACAATCAATAATTGTTATATTTGTTGCTAATAAAAAATAAAGAAAAAAAATTTTTTAAGGTTTCTAATCACGTTATATCCAATTCTGCATTCAGATTTGATATTTAGAGCAAATCAATATTTTTGAATATTGATAGATATTTTTGCTAAAACAAATTAATATTTTTTTAGGTTCTTGTTAAATAGTACTAAAATCATTTGATTCTGATTGCTAGATCATGAGATATTATATGTGCATTATAATTGGTACATATATAATAATTTGGTAATTTTTTAGCTTTTATTTTAATTTGCAACATCATATAATCTAGTGATCAAAATTGAATAAACTTGGTATTATTTGATTCATTTTGATGTGATGTATTGAATAATAACAAAAATGTTCAATTCTGATCATTAAATCACATAATAGTATAGGCTGGTACAAAAATATAGATGCACCAATATGGTATTGATAAAAATGTTTTTTAAAAAATTAATATAAGTATTTAAAATTTTAATTTATTTTTTTTTTTTTTTAATTCTTTGATGGTCTCGCTAGAGCTTAGCTAGGTTAATTACATAATTTATATCTAAGAAGAAAATAAACTATCTAATCTATCCACCCAATATATAAGCCTAACTTTATTCGGCTGCTTCAAGGAGTGCCCAAATACGACCTGTCGCACCAACTTCTGGAAGTTGGGTCTCAACGTCAAAATACCGTCAAGAACCATACCAGTAGGGTTTCCTACCAGTTTTAATAAAGTTTTCCATTGCAACTAATGTTGCATAGTTTATTTCTAACAATGTAATGTTCCTTTTTCCTTCCTTCTGTCTCACTATCGAATTAGGAGTTCTTTGTTTCTTATATTTATTCGATCCTACTCCTACACCTTTATTAATGTTCCTCTGTACTGACGGGCCGGCTTCACCACTAGTGGATCTGCATGATTCTGGTCGTTTTGACTGTTTCGTTATCCCTAGTCTTTTTTCCCAATCGATTATTTGATCACACCTTTTTTTCAGATGTCTTCATAGAAATGATTCCAATACCCCTGGAGGACTGCCATTATAGCAACCTTGGTGTCTCTGTAACTTGGGAAAAATTCGTTGAGCTTGTCTACTACCTTTTGGCTTATCAGACCTTTGGCCATATTTAACCTAGTATCAGTTCTACTATTTACGTCACTTCCAAATATAATCCTAGAGATTGCAGGTGGGTTAATCCTACTTTTAGCTTTTGGAGTAAGCGTGTTCCAAGCATTTTCTCCTGTGAGTGCTTCAATTCTTTTCCATTTTAACTCGAAGGCGGTACATTTTGTGATATGGCTCAGTGTTTCAATTTCGCTTTCCTGACAAAAGATACAATTTGGCGAGTTGTAGATATTCGGTTTTTGCTTATGTAGTACTTCAAGGGTTGGAGCCAAATTCATCAGAAATTTAATCTGTGTTGATACCTTTTTGCTTTTGGAAATAGAATTACACCTGGTTCCGAGCTGGGTTTTATACCTATTCCAGAAAATTTTCCAGCAAAAGTTATCTTCTTCATCCTTCGAAGGCTTTTGTTTCACTCCATATAAAATTTAAGTTCATATTGTGTAGTATGCTGAGAAATTCGCGAGTAGGCATTTCAACCAGAATCCCTTTCCAATATAATGCCCACATATCAAGGATCTGTTTTCTATAGATACCATGCTTGTGGCAGAATCTCTGATTGCTGTTTTTGCTAGATGATCTGCTCTATCATTCCATATATCATCACTATGGCCTTTAACCTTTTGCAAAATAAGCTCGAGTTGTTTAATCATACATAGTTCGACAATTTGTGAGACTATTATATAGTTCTTTTTCTTGTACTAGCCGCTATTGGATACCTGTTTCCAACCCTTTTCAATGCTATTAATAGCGGCTAGACTATCAGTACAAATTGTAACTACACTTCTCTTCGGGCAAACCAGGAGTGCTGCCCAAATTGCTAAAAGTTCTGGTTTGGTTGAAGACTGCCACAGACTTGTTTTTCCATAGTATTCGTCTAATGCTATGTTTCTTTCTAGATCTACTAATATCTAGCTAAATCCCATTTGTGCCATATTTGGGTTTGACTCCTCCCTTATAACCAAAGAACCATCTATATAAAAAACCAAGTTTTTTCTCCCCCTATTCAAAATCCTTAACAAACTATCTATTAAATCTGAGACTACGTCTAAATTTTTTGTTCTATTTTTAACTATTTCTACTTCTAATTCCTTTATAGTTTCTAATTCTTGTAGAATCGATTCCGTACCTTCTGTTTCATTAAACTTTATACCTAATCTTTCAACCATTTTTGGTAATATTAGCAGGTGCCCTGCTTCAACCAACTTTTCCGATGAGGGAAAAACTCCAATTATATTGTGTTTATAAATTCAGCTAACACAATTTGGGCTAGCTTTGAGCGTATTTAGTGCACAACCCCTACACTTACTGGCCGTTCTTGTTGAAGGGTTTGAACCTTTGCTGAAATCCAGTGCTCCACAAGGATTCTATTACCTCCTTTTTTCAGAACCTTGTCTAGCTCAATTGATGAGTTTTTTGTTTTAAAATAGATTCCCTCTTTGTGTCTATTATCTTCTTGTAGCTTATTAAAGACCAGTCTAGAAGCGAGGTTATTTAATGTCTTTGTCTGATAACTTGTATCAATCTGGCACATGCTTGGATCTATAATTAAGCTTTCTTCCAAGAATTTGAACCAGCCAGCTTTTCTACCCTTCTTGCTTCCTGCTCGGAGTAACTTGATTTGCGGCCATGTTAAAAGGGTTTTTCCATCCTCTTCTAATAGTTGCTCTATATATACTATTCCCAGTTCAAAAAGGTGGTAGTAGGCCTTTGTGAAAACCTTTTCTGGCAAAATTTTATTGACTTCCATACCCAGTGGACCTGGCCTTTGTCCTAGTTGCTCCTCTCCATAGAGATTGATCTCGCAATCCATACTTTTTGCCTTGAAAAGTGTCAAACATGCCAGATTATTTCGCCAAATTTTAGCAAGCCAAACTGGCGAACCTACGATGTGTGTCCAGTCGAGGTAGCCAGCACATGCAATACGCTGATCAATTCGAATTCTTGTAATTTCCTCTATGATACCGTGACTGCCAAGTCTTTTCTGGACACTAGTCAACTGTTTTATTAAAAGTTCTAACCAGAGAGGCTTAATGTTTACTAGATTGTTGTGCGTAATAATCTGGTTATTTGCTGTACAAGCTAGCCCAATTTTTTGTTTGCAAAGTTTGATATATGGCTGGTGGATTCTTTCTAATGCGTGTTTTGAAAGTTTAGATGTTTGTAGTATGTAGCATAATTTTGGAATTATGACCATATTGTTAATATAGGTTAGTTGACTAACAGTCATTTTCTTTTTGTACAGAGTGCCTATTACTTGTTTCACAATATAAGATGCTTTTTGTCGAATGAGTGATTCTTGTATACCCTTACTAATCCAAACTCCCAATACCCTAATTAAGTTCCTTCTTTTTTCCGGTACTACTCTTTGCCCACTAAAAACAATCTCTTTATCAGAGCTGCAGCTATTAATTACTAGCAGTTTTGATTTATTCCCATTAACCTTGATTTGGTTAAGCGAATAAAACTGCTCAGCTACACGAGTTATTTCACTAAGTTGTTCTTTTGATTCCGCTATCCAGGTTGTGTCATCAGCGTATGCAACTACTGCAATCCTAGCTGTTGAAGTTACATTATGTTTAAAGGCAAGGTCTGTATAGCTTTTAGACTGCAACCTATATCCTAATAACTTATTTTCTTGCACCTGGCATAGTAGTGGATCGTAGAACAACCTCCATAACAAGAGGGAAATGACCTCTCCTTGATCGATTCCTCTGTCTGCCTGTATTTCTTCAGTTAACCTGTGCGCTGTTATAACCTTAATCTTCCTTTCTTGAAATAAATTTAGGATAAAGAAACATATATTATCTGGAAGCTTGATTCTTTTTAGAGCTAGGTTCAGCATATGTAAGGGCACAGAGTCAAAAGCCTTTGACATATCTTGCATAAGCAACCATAGCTCCTTTCTTTTCTTTTTAGCATCCTCCATTATTGCGTTAATAGCATGTACTAGGTCCTCTGTGGAATTACCCGGGAGTCCTGCAAAATTGTACCCTTGAAGAATATTGTCTTCAACCATAATTCTCGAAAGTCTTTTCGTGAGGATACGAGTTACGCATTTATGAAATGTTTCCAATAGTGCTATAGGTCTCATATTATAAAGACTGTACTCCCAGTCTGCTTCCTTGCGAATTGGATACAATTGCGCTATTTTCTACTTTTTTGGAACTTGACCACTCCTTATACATATTTCCGCAAACTTTCTAAAGAGCAATTGCGTATCTGCACTTGCTTTTTTAATAAGGGTATAATCTATACCAGATATACCTAGAGCAGTATTTTTTTCACTTCTGAGAGCATCTCGTACCATTCCTCCTCTGAGATCTCTTCACCTAGGCTTTCGTACTATTCTACCTTTATTTTGTCTTATGGTTCAAAATATTCTGCCCATTCTTGCCACGTAGCAGTGCGTTCTATTGGTGTGCTCGTGCCGTTGAACTGTCTCTGAAAATGTTCTTTGGTTTTGTTTAATACTTCTTGTAGACTGTTCAATAGCTCCCAAGTTCCATTTTCTTGCACTAAACTCTGTCTAGTTGGATTTTATTAAACGGTTTTTTTAGAAGACTTTTGAGCATTTTGCCCTGTCTACCATGTATCATTTCACATCTTTCATTTGTATAGTGTTCAATTTGTGTAAGGTTTTCCTTGTAGCGTTTCGCCGCCAATTTCTGGTTTAGTATCCTCCACCAACCTCTAAGGTCCTCTTGCCAATCAGATAAATCCTGTCCTTCCCAATGATCCATTTTAATATTTAATGCTGTGCTTATCGAAAAAATTGGTTTGTTCCATTTTGTGAACTTTTCCTGTTCCCCTTTTGCTCTATACTTGCTAATCTCTCTTATGATCTTACTAATTTCGACTACACTTTGATATAGGAGGGACTTTTTCATCTTTGTTTCCTTCTTTCTATTATTAAGTGAATTTAAGATTCTCTTTTTGGGTATATTTTTATTCGCGGCACAAAAAATTCCATTCATAAAACTATCCCATATGCGATCTAGCAAGTTTTGATCGATCATTTCCTTCAGATCAATTCTTTTCAATGAATCTATTGAGTTCCTTTTTGTTAGATATGTGTCAAGATCACTGGCATAACTATCCCAGTCTTCCTCACTAGCCTTATCGTATAGGTAAATTGTCCTTTTATAACCTTTCCTTTTGGTTTTGGCTATACTTCGTACGGCTTTTAAATATTCGATTCTGATCTCTACCATTGATACCTTGTGGTCACTACCAGTAATTACTGACATATCCAAAATTTGAGCCTTCGTTAAACCTGCAAGCAGGTTGTTTGAGATCCAGACTTGATCAACTCTTGTACCATTTTCCTGATTAGACTATGTAACTTCTTTCGAATCTGGGTTTACTTTCCTGTATATGTCCACAAAGTCTTGATTTATTAACCAGGTATGTAGTAGGAGGTGCTTCTGTTTTGTGTTTGAATTTTCACTAAGACGGTCTAGCTTTGGGTCGATAATGTGATTAAAGTCACCTATTATCACAAAGTGTTCGCTTTGCTTTCCCTCTAATATTCTTTTAACTACTTGTTGTTGCACCTTTTTTGAAAAAACCTTGTCGTTCGGAGGGATATAAAGCATTATTATCACTAGAATAAATTGTTTGAAGAAGAAGGTTGCTTCTAAAAAATACTCATTTCCTCTTTTAACTTTCCTCAGGCGAGGTTCCCATAGTTTTGAGACCAATAAGCCAATTCCTGAGCCTTTCTTCTTATTTTTACAGTGTTACAGTACCAGAAGCCTTCTTTAATTCTGATAAAGTAACAATCACACGGTTCCTGAGATCCCTTACTTTGGGCGTGAAGCGGTGTGCAAGAGGGAAGTATAGTTTCTTTTATGTCTGTAAGAAACTACACACTTTTCTAAGGCAGCTCGATATAAAACAACAAGAGATAATAGACAGTTTATTAATTTAACAAGAGGGCTATTCCAAGGTGTCTGTTCCTTAGAAATCCCAAGCGTTTATTAATAATAAGGGAGGAGGATAATAAATATAAAGGTAAAGATAAAATACAATGTCTGGATCTGTCTAAAACTAAGGGAATTAAAGTGGGTTTATATATCTATTGAGCTAAGCGTCGCTAAGCGTCATTAAGCGTCGCTAAGTGTCATTAAGCGTCACTAAGCGTCGTTAAGCGTCGCTAAGCGTCGTTAAGCGTCGCTAAGCGTCGTTAAGCATCGCTAAGCGTCATTGAGCGTCATTGCACATCAATTTCGCATATCACTATTACTAAATACAGTTATTACAAAATTTTCCTTATTTAGTTCTAATTTCTTAACTAATTCCTATCAAAATTAAAACCTATTCTATAACAACAGGCATTTGCCCAGAAGGAGACATATTAACTATCGTCTTTTAGTATGAATTTGCCCTCTTTACTCGTTATATTAGTTTCCGCTAAACCTATTATATCCACTTTTTTTTTTATTCTCCATTCGATTAATCGTTCTACCTTTAAACTATTGTATTTAAGCCCATTAATATTATGACAGCTTATATTGAGATTATCTAAACCACTTCTTTCTGAGTCTATATTGAATTGTATTGTGTTAATTGTTTGTTGGTTTTGTGTATTGTTTTTTCCTTTGTTTGGCAAGGCACAAATCTTGCCATGTTTCTTTAGTGCAACTATGGCGCCTTTAGGAGCGAGGGTGGGCAATGTGCCCACCTATCAGATCGTTTCCCCATAGTTAATGTGCCCAGTTTGTCTATTTTCAATTAGTTCCAATCTATTGAGTATTTCATATAGTATTGTGTTAACCTGTAGTTGTTCTTGTGAAGTGGATATAAATCTGAGGTTTTCTTTATTTCCTGTTTCTCTCGTCCTTTTTCCCATGTGTTCTCTATGGTTTTTAATCGATTTTTCTTCGTTCACCTGAACATTCTCTTTCGATTTACCAAATCTACGTTCTCTGTTGATAATTATAGCGTTTGGACCTGTTAGGATTCTTTTTTTCCCAATATCTTGTTTAATTCTAAGCTCGAGGTTACTTCTAAAAACTCAATCTAGTTTAGTATGATAGTAATATACCATTTTCCCTAGAGCTGAGCTACAGTCTTGCTAAAATTTTAATTTATTGCTTTGGTTTTTAAGTTTATTTTAATACAATTTTTATTAAAATTTTATATTGAAAAAATTTTTATTAGGAAACAATTTTCTCGATTTCAAGATCTTTGTTATCAATTTTAACCAACGTAACATATTTATCGTATTTCTTATATTCTTTCATTCTGGTGAGTGATTTTCGCCAAAGAACTATGATAGTTTTAGAGATGATCTTTTCAGTAAGTACTTCGAATAATTTGGTTCGAATAGAAAGCAGGTTTGGGTGCGGACTAGTCTTTGCAACTTCTTGTTTCATAACGGTCTAAATCCTTTCACTCAGTTAAAGCTCACAGTGGTCTGGGGTATAAACCAAATTGTGACTCACCTTGCAATAACCTTCTTCTTCAAGCTTCTTTCGTAAAACAGGTGCAGAAAGAGGAGTGCCAGAGATGTTCGCAGATATAACTGTTACTATAACTTCTACAACATTTAGACCAGGTATTTTATGTTCTGTTACTTCTTTATTTTCGTTATTGTTCCACTTGACAATTACTTGTACAACTGAGGTTCCAACACTGTGACAACAAGCTTGCGTAGTGGCATATCTTTTTGTTGCTTCTGGCCTTGTTGACAATCTAAAAAATATCGGTGAGTACTAATAATCATCCTATGTTTATTAAGTTTTGTGCGCATTTATCTCATTTCAAGTCATCCATTTTGATAAAAAAAAAAAAACAACCTTAAATAAAGTTATCGATCATGCTTACCTTTTTACAATTGTTATCTCCATATTGCATAATTGTCCAACTTTCTATCATTAATCATTTTAGGTAACAATTTTTGTATATTTACATTTTTGCACCAGCCCATAGCTATAAAAGTTACCTGTACTATAATATCCATACTCGCCTTATACTTGGTTTCAAATTCTTATTCGAATATAATAGTTTAAATTCTAGTTATTTAGAAAAACAATTAAACTATCATGCAAAGACTCAATAACATTAAAAGGCTATTAAAAGACTATGGCTATATATACCAAGCACTAGCAGAATTAACTGCTAAGAATCTTAAATATAAACATACAGGTTTAACTATATAAACAGATTTTAAAGATGATTGGCAGTTTTTTTGCTTTGAAAATAGAAAGGTTGTAACATTTACTCTTCCTAAAAACAAGCTATAGCATTAATATAAAATTTTCAAATTGGGAGCAAACTGTAGAAATGGCAAAAGAACCATTTTCAAAAAATACAAAACCTGAGGATATTGTAATATTGGGCAAGTTTCTGAATAACTGTTGATGTTACCTCAGGTTTTTTTTTTTTATCATAGAATAATCATAGAATATATGGGCTCTCAAAAGTAGAAACCAGACAATTTGGTAAATCACAGGTTTTGAGAAAATCAAAAAAAACTATTTGGAGTGCTCTGTATTAAAAGGGCCCATTTTTACATTTATCTCATTTTGAGATAATTGAGTTTAACCATCTGTTTTGATTTTTGGACTGATCCGGGATTAATTAAATTTCACGATTTTGATTGGTTAAAGACGGCAGGTGACTATCGGATAATCTCGTGACGTGTTGGCTCTATGCAGCTTCAAGTAATTTTTCTTTTTACATTATCTTGATTTTTTATTATGCAAATCGACTTTCATTAATAATTGAAAAATATCAATCATGTCAAAATTTACATGAATTTAATAAAAACTCTTTTTTTCAAAAAATTGTAAAAATGGGCCCTTTTAATATGGAGCACTCCATTTGTTATACAAAATCAAAAACAATCTAAAAATAGTATATTCATGATTAACAAACCTGTTTAAACAGGATTATTAAATCTGTAGACCTGTAGATTGCTTTTAAAATCTTAGTAAATCTATTTTTAGATTATAGCAGCAAAAGCTTTTAACTATTGTATCGCAAAAATTTATTAAGTGATCAGACT
Organism: Gigaspora rosea; assembly: GCA_003550325.1. NCBI lineage: Eukaryota > Fungi > Glomeromycota > Glomeromycetes > Diversisporales > Gigasporaceae > Gigaspora > Gigaspora rosea. The sequence goes on along the minus strand of QKWP01000520.1, from coordinate 256,813 downwards.
TTTATTATTAAGTAAAAAAGTTTGGGCTTTAAATTTTACACCTGATCAATCAAACAGGTTAATTTTCAAAAAATTGTCAAATTGTCTGGTTTCTACTTTTGAGAATACATGTTTTATCCATATTATTCATAATTATGACAATATGATGATCTGGATCATAAAACATGTGTTCTTCATGAATGCTTATTTTCAGATGCAGTAAATATTAAAAGTTCAAAGAGGATACCGTAAATTCTCGAAATAACGAGCATGGGCGTTATTTCGAATTTTGGCCTGAATTAAGCTTAATTCAGGCCAAAATTCGAAATAACACCCATGCCCGTTATTTTGAAAATTTATAGTATTATTAAATTTCTAAAAATAATATAGACAATTGATTTATTGGCTGGAGCTGAGAGGAGCGAAGTGAGAGCCTTTCAACCACTCTACTGAATTTTCTAAAATGTCCGGCTCCCGCTTCGACCCTGACCCAAATTTTAGGTACAATGATCAGAATTGAGCCTAAATCAGGATCAACGTCTAGATACCTGGATACCTGATTCTTGGTTTAATATAATAGCTGAGACTTTTAATAAACTGACTTTTAATAAAGAATATCATCATAAATATGTAAATATGTCATTGTCATAAAACTGGTTTTAGTGATAAATGTAGTAGAGACAAAAAAGACTTTCAATGTAATCATAGTAATGAATGTTATTAATATAAAATATATATATTTTAGGAAAAGCAACGACTGAATTGCTTCAACTTAATCAAGTCAAGGAAATGTTAATTGCACAGGTTCTTCCTATGCTTACTGTTTTTAATCTTAAAGATGGACAGCTCGGTTACAGAGGTCACGTAATAAATTTTTTCGCAAGATGTTCAAGAATTACCCAGAGATCCCGCTGCAATTGATTTTTAGTTGTCCGATGAACTATAATACATTTTACAATTTTAAAGTCAAGCATACAAATATTTTAATGTGGTTAAATTTTCTTAAAGAAAAACAATCCATTTTATGCAAATGAGTATGATTATTGATATTATATATAAAATAGGAAGGGTCTAATGATATCTATATCGAATTATCAAGCAGCATTCAGTTTCCTTTGCGCCTGCTTGGGCAATTACATTTTACAAGTCACAAGGTTTAATATTACCACAAGTTGTAATATAGGGAGTTCGCATTACATTTATAGTTGTATCAATCTTGAAGATCTTCATTTTGATATCGCATTCTCCTTTGACAAATTACAACAATTAGAACAACATGCACGTTTACATCAAAGATTAATAGAAGAACAGAGATTACTTTATGAATTTATTAAAATTATGATGAATTTATTATTAAAATTATAATGAATTTATTAAAAGAAAAACCTTAGCCTAGACCCGGGTTTTATGTTAAATAATATAAACCTCATAGAGGTTTATATTAAAATTTTTTTATAGAAAATCCTTAACCTATGCCCGTGCACCCCTATATGCATAAGATCATCAAGATAAGTTTTTTTTTGATTTTGTTTGATTTTTCATTCTTTTTTTTTTTTTCTTTA